>JAAGEH010000434.1:14823423-14853618 GCA_011751065.1 Lasiurus cinereus
CCCCTGCTGGCCTGGTTGCTTGCAACTGACCCCCTTGCCAGCCTGGATGCCCATAACTACCATCCCCCTTGCTGGCCTGATCGCTCCTCACTGCCCCCTCCTCCACTGGCTTGGTCACTCTCAACTGCCCCCACTGCTGGCCTGGTTATCCCCAACTGTCCCCCTGCTGGCCTGATCACTGCCAATTGCCCCCAACCCCACTGGCCTGGTTGCCCCCAACTGCCCCATTCTGCTGGCCTGGTTGCCCCTCACTACCACCCCCCTCCCAGGCTGGTCACCCCATGCAGCCTGCCCTTCAGTCATTTGGTCACCCTTCACTTCCCTTCTCCCCTCCTCCACCTCCCCTCCCCCATCCCTAGCAGCCTGGTCACCCCACACAGTCTGCTGTTCAGTCATTTGGTCATCCCTCACTAACCCCCCTGCAGGCTTTGTCACCTCACTCAGCCTGCTGTTCAGTCGTTACTGTGAAGGCATCCTGACCAATTTGTATATTACCCTTTTATTAGTATTGATGTAACCCCAATAAATTCTATTAAAAAGTAAACAAAATAAAAAATTCTACTGAAACCCAGGGTATAGGATCCAGAACAGTATCATTGGGATTTCAGAACATAGAACACTATCTATCATTAGATATAAATAATGAAGTTTTGTGAGCAGATTGAAATAATCCCTTTCAAAACAGCAGTAGAGACATGAGTAAGGATATCAGACCTTTAAATTTCAGAAGGGTTATATCTTAGGGCGGGGGCAAAAGTTGTTCACGGGAAACCATGAATGCCAGTCCAGAGATGATCCCTACTGGGTACTATGGCTGGAGTTTACAACTGTGGCATCTAACGTGATCTAATCTAAATTTAAATCCAGCCCCACAACACACATATTTTGGCAACTTTGAAGAAATCACTTTTCAGGCCTCTCTTTCCCTGAAAAGAGCCATCCCAACATTCATGTTTTTTAATCACAATTAAATGAGATAATGATTGTAAAATTCGTAGCACTTTGCCCAGAAATTTAACCACTGGATTTTTCGCCCATCTGAGGATGGTGACTTTATCTTAATCAATGGTATTCCTAGAAAATAGTGCTTAAATGGTATAAAGTGCTCAAGAAGCTTTCCAATAAATGATGCCACATGCCCAAGGGTCTAAGGTGCTGCCCACAATGATGGAAACTTCTGACTTGATCCCTCTATTGAACAGTGTCACCGTTCTTATTGTGCCTTTCTTCTACATCTGCATTTATATGATGTAACCATATGACTGTATATATAAGCCATTGAGCCCCAATCCTAATGTCATCAATGGATGTCACTGTTCTTGGTCACAGTCAAAGTTTCCTGCCTTAGGATCCTGAAATTTTAGTTTTTTGATTTGGGGTGGTTAAAGAGGTTCTTGACTTTCTTTGGACAGCACAGGTAAAATCAACCACCAATAGTAATAAAATCTATAAGCAATTTGATGAGTTATTGGAATTATAATATAGGCTATTGCTGCAATAGCTACCCCCAAAAAGGGTACAAAGAAAACTATAGATATATTGTCAATCCCACCAACCACCAGTTAAATGACTTTTATGCTAGTTTATTTAACTGGAATTTTACATAAGCCAATTTAGACACATTACTGCCTTGGGATTCAAGGCAATTATAACCCTAATGCCAAAAGACTACTTTTTAAATAATCAACATCATCATTGTAATTATTTAGCCAACAGAAAGGGACACTTTCAAAGTGGCAGAGACTTTTATAACCAGAATATTATTAAAGAGGAGCCCCCAAAGGATAAATTCACAGAATAATGAGCAACTTGTTATATTAAAAATGGCAATTTGTCGACAAATTGGCACATAAACAATGTATGTTGTGCAAACCAATTTGTCTTTGCGGTTACCAAAATCCTTTTGCAAAAAGTTTAGGAAGGAATTGTTTTCCTGTCTCTGTATATATTGCAAGACAACATCTATTTCCTTTATTTTTTTCAAAGTAGTAGAGGTTATTGTATAGAAATCATTTTTAATTCCGCTACCATTGTACTTATATTGATGCCTTATATCAAAGCCAATTCCTTTAGTGAAAAAACAAGATTTCTTTCTTATTACTGAGACCTATATGCTGCTCAATATGGTAGCTATGAGCCACATGTAGCCACTGGACATGGGGCTAGTAAAACCAAGGAGTTGATTTTTCAGTTATTTCATTGTCATTAATTTTAATTTACAAACTAAAGAAAAATACTTTCCTGTGAAACATAATTTTGTGATTTCAGTAATACTATGTTCCTCTCTAACCATTTAAAATGTAGCATCCCAATGGAGCTGTACTGAAAGTCTAATATGCCCAACAGATTTCAAAGACTTGGTAAACAAAAATAACAGAAAAAGGTCCTACTAATATTTTACATTTATTATTTGTTGAAATGGTAATGTTTTGGATATGTTGGGTTAAATAAAATATAGTATTAAAATTATTTTTCCTATTTTTTCACTTATTTTTTAAATGTGCCTACTAAAAATATTTTTAATTATATATGTGGCTTATTTTACATTTCCATTGAATAACATCCATCTTGAAATCTAGAAATAGCTACTTATTCAAGTTTACTCCCTGTAATGGTGGTGAAGTTTATATTTGACTAACCTTCCCTTGGATAACGCTGTAAACACTGAACAAAATGGGCTGTAAGGGGCCCAAGTTGGCCCATGAAAGGAAGAAAACTGACTGGGATAAAATACACATTTATTCAGCTTTGCACCTGAGGATATTCTCTGATGAGGGAAGGGGATGGAGAGAATTCATGCAGCAAGTCATAATCATAATGAATTGACATGGCAGATTCTGGAGGTTAAATCTGCATAAGAATATCACTCAAATCCCTGCTCAACAAGTGCTTGGGAAATACCAAGATTTATAGTACCTAACAATAGTTATAAAAAGGAAGGAACTGAGCAGAGATCTCAACTTCTAACCACTGCAAGGGGGACAGTTTGGTGCTCAAGCGGACAGCCTGCTAAAACAAAAACACTCTAAAAGAAAAAGGAATCTGAGTCTCTACCACGTTTTAGCCAGAATATGCAGTGTAACAGAATCAATTAGTAGACTCACAAAGAAAGGAAAATGATTACACCAAGCCTGAAATGTCTGAGATGTTGGATCAGGAGATAAGAATTTAAAAGGGTCTATTAAATCTATATGTTTCAGATGGTGGAGGATAATGTATCATAATGCATAAAGGGCATAAAAAATGCAAACTAAATTAATAATGAAAATTCTAAAACTGAAAAGTAAAATATCTGAAATGAACACATCCTTAATAAGTCTTTAAAGGCAGATTGGAGACAGAGAAAGGATCTATGGCTAAAATTGAAGCAAGATTATCTTCTAAGCGTTATTATTTGAAGATGGATAGAATATCAATATAAATTATCCAATGTGAAGATCTGGGCAAATAAAGATCAAAACTAAATCAACAGAACCTCAGAGACTCATGGGACAATGTTAAGGGGTATAAAATCTATGTAATGGTAGCCATATTGATAACATAACTGCAAATATTTGTAAACATTCCTGAAACCTGCTGGAACTTCTGAAAGAAGTGTGTCACAACATGACACAGTACAAGCAGGCCAAGGATTCTTTCTATGCTCAGGGCCAGTAACATGACAGGAGGTAGAATGGCTATGATGGGTAGACTAAGCAGATTTTCTTTAAAAAAAAAAAAAAAGCATCTAAAACTACAAAGAAGATTATGCTGAGGTTTGGATATATTGAACCTAACTGTAGAACTAAGAGACTGCTGGCTATGAAGAGATATAAGCATTTTGAACTGGGAGGAGAGGGGAAGAGAAAGGGCCATGTGATCCAGTTCTAAGCTTCATCTTTTGTTTTATGAAGGAGACAATAACATATTTAGTTTACTTCTATATAAAATACAACAATATTATATAAAATATATATATCAGCATATAATACACTAGAGGACTGGTGCACGAAATTTGTGCATAGGGGGGGTGTCCCTCAGCCCAGCCTGTACCCTCTCCAATCTGAGACCCCTCGAGGGATGTCGAACTGCCCATTTAAGCCCGATCCTACTTGGATTGGGCCTAAACAGGCAGTTGGACATCCCTCTCACAATCCAGGACTGCTGGCTCCCAACTGCTCACTTACCTGCATTCCTGATTGCCCCTAACTGCTTCTGCCTGCCAGCCTGATGACCCCCTAGCCTCTCCCCTGCCAGCCTGATTGATGCCTAACTGCTCCCTGCCAGCCTGTGTGCCCCTAACTGCCCTATCCTATGGGCCTGGTCACCCCTAACTTCCCTCCTCTACTGGCCTGGTCACTCCTAACTGCCCTCCCCTGCAGGCTTTATCGCCCCCAACTGCCCTCCCTTGCAGGCTGGTCCCTCCCAACTGCCCTCCCCTGCTGGCCTGATTGCTCACAACTTCCCTCCCTTGCAGACCTGGTCCCTCCCAACTGCCCTCCCTTGCTGACCATCTTGTGGTAGCCATCTTGTATCCACATGTGGGCAGCCATCTTGTGTTTTGGAGTGATGGTCAATTTGCATATTACTCTTTTATTAGATAGGATAGCTGCCTGGTGCACGGCTGGGGGCCAGATGGTTTGCTCTGAAGGGTGTCCTGGATCAGGGTTGGGGTCTCCTTGTGGCAGCCTGGGTGAGAGGCCTGTGTGGTTTCCAGATCAGCCATGCCTCCTGGCAACCCAAGCAGAGGCCCTGGTATCTGGCATTTATTTATTTTCTATAATTTAAACTTTGTAGCCTTGAGTGGAGGCCTAGGCTGGCCAGAAAGCTTGGCCTCCTCCATTACTGGGGAAACCCAAGCCTCCTGCTCACTCTGTTGGAAGTTTCTAGTATTTTACATGGATTGATGAAATAGTAACTGTAAGTAGACTAGGTTAAAAATGCATAGTGTAATCTCTAAGACAACCACCAAAAAATAAAGAAGTATAGCTTTAAAACTGATCACTAACAATATTTAATTAATGTATAAGAATTAGGAAAGTAGGAAATCATGAAGAAATAACAAATTAGTCAACCAACCAAAACAAATGGAAACAAACAGCAAAATGACAGACTTAAATCTATGATGTCAATAATTATATTAAACAAAAATAGATTGACTACTCCAATTAAAATGAAAGATGATCGAACTAAATATAAAAAGCAAGAATTAAATGCTATCTATAAATGGTGGCATTTAAATTAAAGAGAAAGATCATCTAAAAGTAACAGAAGAAAAAATGATTTACCATACAAATAATAAGAGTAAAGCTGGATGACTATATTCATCCCAGAATAAACAGAATTTAAGATGTACTACAAGATATAATGAAGAATCCTATATAATAAAAGCCTAATATGCTAAGTGTCCAGTCATCTGGTCGGCCATTCAACCAATCAAAGTGTAATATGCTAATGATATGCTAAGGCCACTCAACTGCTCTTTATGATGTGCACTGATCACCAAGGAACAATCAGTCAACTGGTCAAGCAGCTGCTATGATGTGCACTGACCACCAGGGGGTAGACGCTCTGATTGGTAGGTTAGCTTGCTGCTGGGGTCCAGATGATCAGCACTGAGCAAGATGGGCTGGACATGCCCTGGACTGCTCCCATAGTCCCTTCCCTGGCTGGCCAATCTCCCTCATCCTTCCCCAACCCTGATCATGCACCAGTGGGGTCCTTTGGCCTGGCCTGTGCCCTCTCACAATCCAGGACACTTCTGGAGGGTGTTGGAGAGTTAGTTTTGGCCCAACGGCAGAACAACTGGTCACTATGATGTGCACTGAGCATCAGGGGCAGATGCTCAACACAGGAGCTGCCCCCTAGTGGTCAGTGTCCTCCTATAGGGAGGGTGCCACTCAGCCAGAAGCCATGCAGTGGCAGTGGTGGGAGCCTCTCCTGCCTCACAGCAGTGCTAAGGATGTCCAACTGATGGCTCAGGGCCATGGGAAGTGGGCCTAAGACATCAGTTGGAAATCCCTTGAGGGCTCCCAGACTGTGAAACAGCGCAGACAGAGGGACCTCCCCAGGTGCACAAATTTTGTGCACCAGGCTTCTAGTATTTCATAAGAAAACTGTTAGTTTTGAGAAAGACAATAATCATAAGTTTATGTGCCTATTATTAGATCTTTGAAAAACATCAAGCAAAATGTAAAGACCTAAAGGGAAAAATACACAAATTCACAGTCCTCATTAGCAACTTGAACATTCCTCTCTCTGTACTAATTACAAAGCAGCCAGACAACAATCATCAAGAACACAGAACATCTGAGCATTATTAGTCACCTCAACCTCTAAAACATTTCAGGGGTGGAGAAGAGTGAGTGGGACTGGATAAAACAGTGGTTGGCAAACCACAGCTCGCAAGCCACATGAGGCTCTTTGGCCTCTTCCACAAAATACCATGGCCTGGGTGAGTCTATTTTGAAGAAGTGGTGTTAGGAGATGTTTAAGTTTAAAAAAATTTGGCTCTCAAAAGAAATTTCAATTGTTGTACTGTTGATATTTGGCTCTGTTGACTAATGAGTTTGCTGACCACTGGGATAAAAGCAAGTTGAAGAGATTATGATACACACATGTATCATACAATGGACACAGACAAGAATGTGGTGAAGGCCAGAGGAGGGGTGTTGGGCTGGGTGGAGGTGGGCAAAGGTGGGGAAAATGAGGACATCAACAATTGTTTAAAAATTAACCATTCCAAATAACTTTTTAAAACACTTTCAAATTTTACCCTCAAGCTAAAAACAAGAACAGTAAATAAATGTTAAACTTTAGGCAATATAATTTAGCATTACTAAATACTAATATTAATATGAGTTAGCAATAGTAACATTACTATACATATATACATATACATATATATATATACATACATTCTAGGAATGAGGAAATAGAAAGTATATTTTGGATAATAAGAATCAGTTTTCTCAGTGTAAGAGCAAATGTGCTAAAATGTTAACATTTGAAGAATCTGATTGAGGGTATACAGATATTATTTGTATTATTTTTGTGACTTTCATTTAAGCCTGAAATTACTTCAAAATAAAAAGTTTAAAAAGGATAATAAAAGAACATGGGAATAATAATGCCAATAAGTGTAATGACATGGATATAATGGACAAACTCCTAGAAAATCATAATAAAAATAAACAGAAGAAAGTAAAAATCTAAAGTCCTTTGTCTAGTAAAAAAATAAAATTAATTACTAAAAACTCTCTCCAAAAAAGAATTCTAGGTCGAGAGAGTATAGCTGGTGAATACTATCAAAATATTAAAGAAAAAGTGACACCAATTTTACACCCTTTTTTTTATAAAATAGATGAGAGATCCCTTTCCAACTCTTTATAAAGCCAATGTAACAACACAAAATTCAACATGGACATTAAAATGTTACAAACTAATATATCTTATGAACATAGACGAAAACATTTTTCACCAAAGAATACTAGTGAATTAAAACCTTGTTTTTGAGAACTAGACACCAAGTAATTCAGGTGTGAAAAGGCATAATGTCTGCAAATTTCACTCAAATTATTAAAAAATATGCACACATTATCTCTATCTCCTTGTAGGCAAATAAAGAATGAGGAAGCAAATAGGACAAAATGCAGGAGTTTCTTGTAACTCTATGTAATTTGAAGTTCCATTGATATAAAAGGTTACAAGAAAATCTATTTATGTCCACAGCTTAACAATATATACTTTACACACCCAGGTCCAGGACTGTTTTAGGAATATAGAATACTACAGAAATGCAGCCTAATTAAATACTCCCCAAAAATCTAGTAACATCATTTTATAAGATGTGCCAATATCAGCATAGACCATATTCCATATCCTTTTTATCTCCTTTGCATCAAGTTTTGATTTTTGAAAAAGAGCAGTCTCAAGCAGTTATGGTATCAGCCATTACATCCAATGACTCAAAAATTACTATCCCATTCTCCCTTCTAAACATTTCTAGCATTTTCCCCTCCTGCCAGCCTTTGTGGCAATTATCAACATTGTACTCTTGAGGCCATCCTGACTCAGTTATTTAAACAACTCCTAATTGCCTCTCCTCTAGCTCCACTACAAATCATTCCTCACACCGCCCAAGGAATCATCTTTTATTCTGTTAACTGTTATGTCTCCATGGTTGGAAACCTAACAGTAACTCAGTATTACCTACAGGATAGGATCCATGCCCTTTAGAATTTTGAACAAAATCTATTATCCCATCCTGCTACAGCCTAAGTCTACCTATCCTGATAAATAGAATTCTGAGATGACCCACAATGACTTATAGTCTTGTATAATCTTCTCCCCTAGTGTGTGGGCAGAGTCTGTAACTTTCTTCTAACCACAGAGGTAATGAGACATCACTCCGGTGATTATGTTATATTAGAGGCCCAGTGCATAAAATTTGTGCATGGTAGGGTCCCCAGGCCTGGCCGGAGATTAGGGCTGATCAGGTTCCCCGCCTCCCAGCCTCCTTCTTTCCTTGCTCCCTCAGCACCCTGCCACCACCACTGGTCACCCGCCATGTTCTGCACCGCCCTCTAGTGGTCAGCGCACATCATAGCGAGCAATCGGACTCAGGTCTCATGGTCAAATTCCCGAGAGGACACTTTGCACATTAGTCTTTTATTAAATAGAAGATGGTAAAAATGAAGGGATTTTACAAATGTAAATTAGACTCCCCAATGAGTTGACTGTAAGTTCACCAAAATGGAGATTATCCTGGGTGGGCCTAAATCAGTCAAGTGGGAGGAAGGGTAGGAGCTCCCAATGTCTCCACTCTGCTGCTTTCAAGAATCAGACAGTGATGCTGTGACCTACCAATTGAGGGAGCCACAGGGCAAAGAACTGTGGGGGCCTCTGGGTGCTGAGGTCCATTGGCTGGCAGCAAGAAAGTGAGAACCCCACTCTTAGAATCACAAGCCAATTCTGCCAGCAACCATATGAGTTTGGAAGAGGATCTGAGCTCTAGATGAGGATGCAGAATGGATGAACTTGAATTTTGCCTTGTGAGAACCCGAGCAGAGAACCTAGAGAAGCCATGCCCCAAATTCTAACCTACAGAAACAGAGGTAATTAGCAGGTGTTGTTTTAAGCCACTAAGTTTGTGGTAATTTGCTATACAACATTAGAAAACTAATATGCCTACCAAGGACCACCTGTGTGTTGATCTTTCCTGTCTCAAAACACTTGTATCTTCCTGAGAAGATGTCTTTCCACTTTTCAACTTCTATTTTAGAGGTAGTTATTTCCCTGTCTTTGCTAACCATTTTTATCTATGTTATACTTAGGGTATAATATTGGGGTAAACATTCATCTTTCCCACTAGACTCATGGTTGGCAAACTGCAGTCGGGAGCCACATGTGGCTCTTTGTCCCCTTGAGTGTGGCTCTTCCACAAAATACCATGGGTGAGTCTATTTTGAAGAAGTGGCATTAGAAGAAGTTTAAGTTTAAAAAATGTGGCTCTCAAAAGACATTTCAATGGTTGTACTGTTGATATTTGGCTCTGCCAACCACTGCACTGGACTGATCTTGCTGTCAAGGACAAGGTCTCATCTTGACATTTTTCTAGTAATTGGCTCATAAGAGAGTTTCAACCTATTTTAATTGAAATTGTTCTAATTGATTGGGGGGAAGGATTACTCTATTATCTAGAAGCACATTCCTTTTTGTCATTTTCCATATGTAATTAATAGACATGGAATTTTAAAAATATTTTATGCTGTAGCAAAGAAACAATGCATAAATTCACAGAGAATCTTCCAAATCCAATATAGTAATCAATCACCCTAAATCCTGGTCTATAGCTATAAATGCTTCTATGATTTCTATAACATTCAATTTTTCTCAAAACAGAACAATGAAGGCTGTCAGCAAATTCACTAATTTAGGGATGAAACAAAAGAGAGAGTCTGTGACTGCTGACATTTCACAAATGCCTTATTAGTATGCACTTCTCCAGTGGACGGAATCCAACACATTTACAGAGAAGAGATCCTACCCAGCAGATGTGGCTCAGTGGTTGAGTGTTGACCTATGAACCAGGAGGTCCTGGTTCAATTCCAGGTCTGGGTTGCGAGCTCAATCCTCAGTGGAGAGTGGAATGGGGAGAAGAGACAGAGAGAGAGAAAAACATCAGAGAGAGGCACATTGATTGCTGTCCTCCTGCATATGCCCTGACGGGCTGGAGATCCAACCTGCAACTGGGGTATAGACCCTTGACTGGAATCAAACCCACGACACTTCAATCTGTGGGTTGACATTTTAACCACTGAGCAAAACTGAATAAGGCTCTTCTAATTTTGAATTAAAACATCATTTATTCAGAAATTTTAGCTTGTAGATTTATGAACCAGTAAATATTTAAACAGCTCTCTCAGTGGGCTCTCACACACTGCTACTTTTATCAATAGGAAACCAAATATAAGAGAGGAGTCTTGAGTTTGGGGTGGGGAGCAGGAGGTGTCTGAAGAGTTAGAATTCTGGAGTTCAAGATGGAAACCTTGTTACATCACTTAAGTTTTTCAAATGCTATAAGCCTCATTCTTGTGTCTGCACAATGTCAATAATACTTATATCAACTCTTGTCAGGCTGTTCTTAGAACTAAATGACATAACAAATGTCAATCATTTAGCACTATTCTTCATTTACAGTAAAGACTCAATTCACCATGCCTACATAGGGTCATGGAATAGACTAGAACAGTGGTTGGCAAACTCATTAATCAACAGAGCCAAATATCAACAGTACAATGATTGAAATTTCTTTTGAGAGTCCAATTTTTTAAACTTAAGCTTCTTCTAACACCACTTCTTTAAAATAGACTTGCCCAGGCCATGGTATTTTGTGGAAGAGCCACACTCAAGGGGCCAAAGAGCCACATGTGAGCCACGGTTTGCAGACCACTGGACTAGAATAAGATTCAAGAGATACCTGTTTTCACTTAGGTATATCATTAACCATCTATTTGGGGTGAGTAACTTCCCTTCCCTGGACTTCTATTTCCTCATCCATATATTTGATTAGACCAGCCAACTTTTCTACAAGTTGACTTTGAGTTCTAACAGTTCCTTAGTTAATTGAATCTTTCCTTGGGGATTCAGTCAATACGGTGAACACCAGGGATGATCCTTTTCTTTCTTTTCAACATATTTATTGTAATAAATACTGATAGAGACCTGGAAAACCACTTGAAAATAACGTATAGACCTGCCAGTAATTTAATAGTAGCTATAATGATATAGTCTGTTAAGTACCATTCTAAGGGAACTTGAAGGTATAGTGGTGGGGGCAAAAGGAAGAGTTCAGCGTCTTCTAGTAGAAATTATATCTAAACTGAGGACTGTATATGGGAGTTCCTCACAAGCCCCAGGGCTAACCACCATGTAGACCACCATTTGCCTCTTCTCCAGATGATTCAAGATTACTATTCTTGTGTCTTCTCTACCCTCATCTTTCCTTGATTTTTCACTTGCCAGGCGTCTCATGTGAGTGTGAGTGTGTCTAAATTTAGTCCCAATTTCTTGCACTTAATTTGTTGTGGATAATAAAATGACTAATTTTCTTAAAAATCATGTGTTTTGTTTTAAAAAAGAATCCTAAGAAGAATGCATTTCTTGGTTATTGACTACTTTTGTTTTACTTAAAAAAAATTTGCATTGTTACTATACTTCATATCATTGACCTTTATATAAGCAAGGGTTCATTTTTTTCTTTTCTTTTTAAAAAGAATAGGTGGAGAGGCAGGGAAAAATAATTAGACATTATTATTGAAAGGGAGTTTTTATGGTAAAAAAATGGAAATTACAGAACCACACTTACTTTTCTTGAAAAAATATTCCTTACACATAATCCCTAGGATAATGTACTATAATAATCCCCCATGGAAGTATTGTGAACTTAGTTAATGCCTAAATTAACACAATAAGAAAAAATGCCTCATAAATATTCTATCACACAGGTGAAATTTTGCTTTTAAAGAGGATAGATGAGAAACAGCTCTGTGGCCTGTAATAGCAGTAATTTTCATCAAGAACTAGGCAAGCAAGAATGGAAATGTGGCAAAAATACATTAACTGAAACAGAAAAAGGCCTTCCTTAGTAAACAAAGTGAACATTATATATTTGGGTTTGGAAAATTAGTCACTCTCAGGAAATTTTTATTGTTTTGGGCTTTAATCCTATTCAGTTGAATTAATATACTATCTACATTTCAGATATCTCCACTAGATGAACTACTGGGTTATAATTTTTTAAATAGTCCAGCATTTCTTCATTCAGAGAAAAGAAAATGATTTATTCTACCATTATGCTTTGATAAATGTCTTATATAATAAAACCCTAATATGCAAATCAACCAAATGGCAAAATCACAGGTCACTATGCTGCACAGTGACCACCAGGGGGCAGACGCTCAACACAAGAGCTGCCCCCTGTTAGTGTGCTCCCACAGGGGGAGTGCCACTCAGTCAGAAACTGGGCTCACAGCTGGCGGGCACAGCAGTGGTGGCAGGAGCCTCTCCTGTGTCTGCTGCAGGCGGGCAGTAAGGAGTGAGGGATCCCAGACTGCAGGAGGGATGTTGGCAAGGGGTCCTGGACTGCAAGAGGGCACAGGCTGAGCTGAATCTTCCCCTAACCCCCTAATGCACAAACTTCATGCACCAGGCCTCTAGTAAATAAATAAAATTAGTAAAGTAGCAAGCATTCCAACTATATATTTCACATCTACAATATTTAGAAAATACTAGTACATGACAAAAAAGAAACACAAAATTAAAAAGTCAGTACAAATTACCTTGAAGTTTTATATAACTCCAGCTTTATAATATAATTTTTTAAAATATATTTTATTGATACTTTACAAAGAAGAAGGGAGAGAGATAGAAAGTCAGAAACATTGATGAGAGAGAGACATCGATCAGCCACCTCCTGCACGCCCCACAGTGGAGATGTGCCCGCAACTAAGGTACATGCCCCCAACCGGAATCGAACCTGGGACCTTTCAGTCCACAAGCCAACGCTCTATCCACTGAGCCAAACCGGTCTCGGCTATAATATAATTTTTAAAGGAACAGATTTCAAGATCCACTAATATTTTTTATTGGGATCAAAAGTTTTCTAGGACTTCCTTACAGAATGGACTTGGGTCAGTTCTAGGTAAATAGTATTTGCTCAATGAACAGCTTTCTTTTTCTACTCAAGAGGTCTGAAACTCCAAACTCAAGTAACTGATGTTAACATGGTCCAAGGCTGTTGGAGTGCCCATTCTTACCATGCCCATCAGAAGCCAATGGAAACACACTATGGAGAGAAAAACATAGCACCCTTAACTGCCCACGATTCTATCAGGTCAAGTATCACTGAAATAACAACCCAGTAAAAACTATCAACTACCCAAGGAAACTTGCCAGCATTAGTGAGAGTTAACTGACATAGTAGGATGACTAAACCCCGACAACTTCAGATTAATACAAAATGTGAAAGCAATATAACTCAATTGAAAACACCAACCAATAAGAAATAAAAAAGAACATGGAATTAAGAGATTTTTAATGAGTAACTAAAGAGATGCCAAAAGACAAATAATAAAATGACTGAAATTTAAAATTCAATGAACCATTTTTATAATCACTAGGTTGGTAAAAATTAGGAAAGTTGTCAATAATAAGTGTTGGTAAGGATGCAGAACAATAGGAACTTATATAACCCTAGTTAGTTAATCAAATTGGTACAAGTACTTGGAAACAAACATTGTCATTACCTAGTAAATGAAAGATGCTCACACCCTTTAATCCCCAAGCAATTCTATAATTCTGCTCCGAAGCAAATATCCTAGAGAAATTTTCACCCTCATGTAATAAGATGTGCATAAGAGTTTTTATAGATGTATAATCAATAAGAGAATTGAAAAATTGTGATGTATTTACCTTGGGTGAGGATTTAAAAAAAAAAAAAAAGAACACTACCTTCTCACAGTCTTGTCTTAAGAGTTCTTTCACTATGGGCTAACATCTAGTTGTCACTGCATGCTCAAGTTCTGTGTCAACAGTTACGTATCTTAAAAATTATATAGGTAACACCAAATGTGCTTAAGGGAAGAATCCATTCCTTTGTTACCATTTTAGGGACTCTTTTCCGTCATTACTAAGAGCTGTCATAAATGGTCAGCAGATCCACACTCAGTACTTAGTGTGGAAAGATGAAGGGATGCCCAGCTGGTTGAGTGTTGCACAAATGAACTGCAAGTAGTGCTTGAGTGCTGACCTGCGAATAGAGAGGTCACGGTTCAATTCCCAGACAGGGCATACCCCCAGGTTGTGGGCTCGATCCCCAGGGTAGGGCATGAAGGAGACAGCCTATGTACGATTCTTACTCATCATTGATTATTTCTGTCTCTCCCTCTTTCTTCTACTCTAAAATCAATAAAAAATACTTAAAAAAAAAAAAGACGAAGGGATGACACCTTTCCCAAATTAGTCTTCGGGATTGGACAGTGGGCACCTTAAGGGACCATGGAGAGCTGAATTTCATCGATGCCCTTTTGCCATATCCCAGGGACAAAAGGATACCCTGATTCTTCAGTAAAAGTAGGTAGGGATAGAGAAGGTGCTTGCAAACTAAGCGGCTGAAAAGTTGGGTCTCAGAGTTTAATTAATTTTGATGTTGAGAAATGAACTAATATGGCCTTTCTCATACTGAGAAATGTGGAACAAAATTTATTCCCATTACACATGAGTTTTAACTACATATTAGGGAATAATTCATCTAATAACAAAACTATAACTTCCCAACTTTCTCCAAACTTTCTCTTTAAAGGAGTTTTATTTGAACACTTAAATACGTATTTGATTTTAAAAAGAAAGATTTCAAGCAGAAGCGAGGCTAATTTGTCTTACATGTCATGAAAATTACATTTCTGACCTGGCCAGGCAATCATTTCACTTAGATACCTGGAGGGAGTAACTGATCTTTAAAAGGTCCCTGGAATACAAATACTGACATCTTTACAAATGTATTTCAGGGTTGCCCAAGAGCAAGGATTGTGTAAGGAATGCTGAGGGTAGACTTCAAATTGATACAGTTCTTTTTAGTAGACATTATTCTACCAATGCTATTTAAAAGATCCACTGGAGACTGTGATAGTTATACCAGTTTCAAGTGGCTTAGCAAGAGAGAGAGAAATCCAATAACACAACTGCCATGAGAAATTAATCTAAATGTTAATACTTCCACATCCCAGATTCCTCTGAGTCTGGATTTGAAAGCCAAAATGTTATTGGGGGAATTGCTAGACCGACAGCACCAGAGGAAGCACTATGAGATTGCCTTCATGACAGGATGGAATCCTATTAGAACCTAGCCACACACATTAATGCCCTTGAAATAGGTCAAATGGTGACCTTTCCCAATGCCTATACTGCTGGAAACCAAACATTGTTCTCACTAAATGGATGTAAACAGGAAACCAGAAGGCTGGTCAACCTTAATTGCTCTGAAAGGTCAGAGCTAATTACTCACTGTTTAGTTGAAAACATTGTTAGCGGAAGCAGCCTCTACCTGTTTGTTTCATGTTAATTTCTGTTTTGTTATTTCCTGCCTAAAGGCTAGGGGTGTGTCCCAAAGCCTTAATAAAAGGGAGAAAAAGGCCAGAGCAAGTGGTAGTCCTTTCCACTAGATCAGGATTTCTCAACATGTGGGTCTCGACCCCTTTGGGGGTCGAAGGACCCTTTCACAGGGGTTGCCTAAGACTATTGGAAAACACCTATTTCCCGTGGTCTTAGGAACCAACACACCGCTCCTCGGTGTAGCAAAATGTAGCAATGTAGTTAACTGTTGTCATATTAAAACTGTTACCCATGCTACACCATGATTCAAGACAAAATTTCATTTATTTATAATTAGAAATAAATATTTCACAATATATAATTACATATTGTTTTTGTGATTAATCACTATGCTTTACTTATGTTCAATTTGTAACAATGAAAATACATCCTGCATCAGATATTTACATTACAGTTCATAACAGTAGCAAAATTAGTTATGAAATAGCAACCAAAATAATTTTATGGTTGGGGGTCACCACAACATGAGGAATTGTATTAAAGGGTCGAGGCATTAGGAAGGTTGAGAACCACTGCACTAGTGGAAGGCTCCCGCCTGGCCCCCTATATCGTCAAATTAATGTTTTCTAGTCTCTTATTTCATTTGCGTGTGGCCTCCTTCAGAACCCGAACCTTGAACTGGGAACCCTGAACCACTCGGGATGTGGAAAGAGGTATACCCAAATTCCCACAGAAGGGAGGGTTCCTCAGCCTCGCGCATATGTGTGTCTTTCTTTTAATCCTCAGCTGAGGTTATTTTTTCCATTTATTTTTAGATTAAGTGGGAGCAAAGAGGAAGGGAAGGAGAGAGGAGAGAAAGAGAAACACCGATGTGAGAAAGACACATCAATTCATTGCCTTCTGCTGGTGCACTAACTGGGTCCGGGGATTGTTCCTATATCCAAGGCAAGTGCCCTTGACTGGAAATTGAACCATGACCTTTGGTCCGTGGGGCCAATGCTTTAGCTACTGAGTCAAACTGGCCAGGGTAGTTCCTCTCTTAATGAGTAAGCCTGTCCATCAACAGGCATTGCTTAGGAAGCAATGACCTATTTAACCCTGCAATCTCTGTAGAAGGTTATCATAATCACATAAAAGTTTTAGGACATCTACAAATCAGTTTCTCTCTCTCTCCCTCTCTCTTCCCTCTTCCTGTTTCTATCTCTTCCTCCACCACCACCCCCAACACATCACACACACCACAAAGTATATTTCTGCACTTCAAGAAACTTATCATTTAGACTGTGGGTGAAAGAGTTAGGATAGATGATGAATTTCCCTAACACAATTAAGTGAAAATATACAACTCTGTCTAATAGCCTTGTGATGGTGACCCTCCTCACTGGTAAAAGTCAGCAGATGTGTGTGGTGTAACAAGCACATGGCACCCTGGGTGGGTGTCCAGGCAGACACATGTTCACCAGCTTCCTCTCCAGCTCTGGAATGACTTCTAGCTGCCAGTGGTCGGTTCTGGGAGATTCACTCAGCCCAATGCAAAGTCTCGTTTCTCATAAACTTACTTTCTTCCCCTCTTTTAAACTTTGTGAGAAGAAACCAGTTCTGGTTCTGTTTCAAATTGTGTTCATCGTGGGCACTGTGGCTGACATCTCAGCTGCACGCTCCCTTCTGTTGCCCCCTTCCTTCAAAGCATCCCCTGCAATCTATGGAAGCTGGAAGGAGCCCCTTTCGGGTTAGGGGGTGCGACCCAGGCATAAGCTAGCCACCATATCCTCATTGCTGACCCATAGAAAATCAGACCAATAAGAGGGTAGTCATGGTTTGCTGAAATGGAAGAAAGCAGCTTGTTCTCTCAGAGCAAGCTTCTTAGAAGGACTCTTACTTCCTCCCTGTGTCTGGATGCGAGGCCAACCCCGTTTTGACTTCAGAAAAAGCTGGCATGGCACAGGGTTAAGGGAAAATGTCAAGTGATTTGGACAGGTCTGTGATGCTATCATTGAAATGCTGAAGCAAACTAGCCCTGAAATTCGCCTACTCTCCAGGTTTGCCAGTTATTTAAGCCAACACATCTTCTCTTTGTTTAAGTCAATCTGAACCAAGTGTTTTCATATTTGTAGTCCTAATACCTCCTAAATGATGTTGATCATTCATTAAGCAGGATATTTCGGCAATGTGCAAAACCCTCAAAGATGCATGGACCCTCGGAGCCAGCAGTTTGTGTTCTAGGAACTTATCCTAAGGAAACAGTTGAACAGCTATGAAGAATTTATACCACAAGCCTTTCCCTATCATTGTTTAGGCTGGTGGGATTCTTAAAATTACTGAAATGCCAAATGAGCAGTTAATCAAGAAAATGAAGATACAGTGATACTACCAAATACCATGCAGCAATGGAAAATGATAAGGTAGCTATACATGTTTTTCAGTAAAAGCTGTAAAATTAAAAATAAAAAAGTGCAGGTTGGTAGACAGCATGTTTTGTTAATCCATTTTCTTAAAAAGCACAGGACAATCATGATGCTAATGCCCTTTCTGGATTTTAAGTGTCAAGAGCTGTGTGTACATTACTACAGAGCCTCTCTGTCTTGGTTGTATTTTCACTTAGAAAACACACAGTCCAAGCCAGGGCAGCACAGGTAGTCAGCTCTCTGGGGAGGCAGGGCACATACATCAGAATTTTTTAAAAAACCTTGAGGTATTCTACCTTGCAGTGAAAAATGAAAATCATAGCAGGATCTCTTTTATTCTTAAAACAACACCAAAAGTGGTATTTGTATCATCTTCCTCATATAGTTGAGGAAATTTTACAAAGCTTAAGTCACTTGCCCCTACAACATAGAAGATCCCAGACTCTACCCAGGACCATCTAAGTTCAAAAACCATGATCTTGGCAATGATATCAAATTCTTCTTTTAGTGAGTGAGAGTGAATATATGAGGAATTTGGGTGCAAAGTTAGAAGACCAGAAGACTTGCAGAATTAGTGTATATTTCTGGGTGAGATTACTAAGAATTTAGATATGCTTTCTTACAATTTAAGTGTTAATTTAATAACCAGTATGCTTCTGTGTTGTAAGTATATTGCTTACATTAGATTGTTCCTATCTCCACTTTAACTCAAAACTCTAGCTCTGGGTTCAAAGGTAACATTTCCATATATCTTAGAAATAATCATTTAAAAAAAAGCACAAAAACATCTAGGCTGATCAAAGCACTCAAGTTGCTAACAACAACAACAACAACAAACACAAATCACTCATCCATCAGGTTAGCTCCTAACTTCACCCTATAACCATTTGAAAAGTTGATGATATGGTCAAATAAATTGTGTTGGCTTCATTTAGAACAACCAAATGTTATTCCACTAAACTTTCAAAAACTTGTTGCAGCAAAATTGTGTTTTATGTTAATACTAGAGGTCTAGTGCATGAAATTTGTGCACGGGAGACAGTTAGGGGTGATCAGGCAGGCAGAGTGGTTAGGAGTGATCAGGTAGGCACAACAGAGGTTGGGGGTGATCAGGTGGGGAGGGGGGTCCCTGATTGAGGTGGGGCCAGGCTGGGCAAGGGATTGCCAGGGGTTTTCAAGCTGGCCATGCTGCCAAGGGGTGAGGGTCCCACTTGGGGGTGGAATCAGCCTGGGAAAGGGGCCACAGTATTCTGTTCTCTGGTTGTTCTGGTCATGGTGCCATTATAGTTGCTGGCTTTTTATATATAGATAGATAGTTTTCCCCTCCTCTGATTTCACTCTGGTTTGCTGAAGACATAAAATGCATTTTCTCAGACATTTGAACACCCAGTTAAAACTGGGGTCCACTGTTTTCACTGGTCTGACAATATAAATTTCAGAACACTGTGTCTGATTATTAACACTACCAGATATATTTTCCTTAAAAATGTTCCCATGCACATTACTCTATAACCCAATGCCTAGAGACGCATCAGTGCCTGTGGAGGACCAGTGCCTTCCCTCAGCAGGAGCAGAGGCCCTGAATGAACCCTCTACTGGCCCACCTCGTTCTTGCCCCATCAGATTCCATACCTGCCACCCGCTTCAGAGCAGCTTCACTTCCTGTGCGACATTTCTTTCAAAGAAAAGTTCTGTGAGCAAAAATGCTTTGAAAACCACTCATCTGAACCAGCTCCTTCACTTCTTGTCAGATGAGAAGACAGTCGCTCTCAAAGTGGAAAAGCTCGCAGAGTAAAGCACCTGCATGAAGGAGAACACGGGGTCTCAGTGCTCTGAGCCTCAGTCCAGGGCAGTGGGTGCATTCATTTCCTGTGGCCACTGCAACAAATTACCACAAACTTAGTTGCCTAAAAAATACCACAAATTCATTATCCTACAGCTCTGAAGTTTGGAAGCCAACACTCACAAGGCCATCCCTTCCAGAAGGCTTAAGGGAGCACATTTTCATGCCTTTTCCAGTTTCGAGGGTCTGCCTGCATTCCTTGGCTTGTGGCCTCTTTCCTTGGTAACCCTGGGCTGAGTACTTTTCATGCTGCCTGATCTCTGGTTCTCTCTTCCACAGTCTTATCTCCCTCTGACCACAGACAGGAAAGGTTTTCCACCTTTAAGGATTCAGGTGATTATATTGGGCTCGCCAAGATCAGCTAGAATCATCTTTCTGAATCAAGGTCTTTAACTGAATCACATCTGCACAGTCCCTTTTGCCATGTAAGGAACATTCACAGGTTCTGGAAATTAGAATGTGGATGTCTCTGGGGAGCCGTTATTCAGCCTACCAAAGTATCAGAACTTTTTTCTGTCCTAGCACAACTGAGAGATAGAACTTGTTAACACCAACTGGCCAAGGCAATGATCCCCAAACATAGAAACACAGGACACTAAAAAAAAAAAAATCAATAAGATAGCTAAAACTGGTTTGGCTCAGTGGATAGGACGTCAGCCTGTGGACTGAAAGGTCCCAGGTTCGATTTCAGTCGGGGACATGTACCTTGGTTGCAGGCACATCCCCAGTGGGGGGCTTGCAGGAGGTAGCTGATCGATGTTTCTCTCCCCTTGATGTTTCTGGTTCTCTATCCCTCTCCTTTCCTCTCTGTAAAATATCAATAAAATATAATTTTTAAAAAAGTGTTTAAAAAAGTCAATAGGACAGAGTAGAGATGAGAGAGGAAAACCACTTAAAAATCACAGACACCCTCTATTTCAGGCACTGTATAAACTCTTAACAGTGACTATACCAACACTCTTCTTTTGCTTACTCTCATAGAATAGTTATAAAATATACAAGTGGCACATTTACTAGTATGGAATTATACAGGGTGTCCCAAAAAATATAGACATACTTTGAATAATTATTAATTCCAATGGGTTAAACCTGAAAAGAAACATCAATTGAGCTATCAAAATGTATATGTATATATACTTTTTTTTTTCTTGCAGACACCCTATATAATTTAAGCAAGAATGAGAAGTTAGAAGTACCTATTCCTCTAGAGAAAAAAAAATGAGATTTCAATGTAAGGATTCAGCAAATTAGGATTTGCAGGTTGCACACTCTCACATATAATTTATTTCACATCAATCTTGTGCAACATGTGGACTTTATTGCCAAGAAAATACATGTCCTTAAATGGTTGAGTAACATGACAATTTTTTTGAAAAACAAACTGGCAACTGCAGTTCCTGAGGGCACAAATGTCAAGTCTCTGAGTCAGACAGCCCTTTCCCATTAGCAAGTTGCTGTAGGCAATGTCACAGTCGTAAATCAAGAGATCTGGTTTCCCCAACAAGAGATTAAAATCCTCCTTGGACTCCTGCACCTTCACACTGCCTCTGTCCTCAACACAGATCCTTGGCTGCACTGATCTCATGGACAGAAGTGACATTTACCCTCAAAATCACCCTTCCTTTCCTCTCCATTTTCCTCTCAAAGCTTATAGAGTTTCCTTTAATCACAGGAAATTCTGTCATGCTCTCTCTACTTTTAAGTTAAAAACATAGAGGTTTAGGAAATATGAGCTTATGCTTCAAATTATCATACTGTTCATTGATGACATTTCTGGAAAACCATCCAGAATATGCCCTTAATAAACCTACACTGAGAACCTGTATGTATTCAATTCGTAAAGGAAGTAGGTCTTCATCCGGGTTATGCCTTGGAACCACCTGGGACTATTTTTAAAATATTCATGCCAGTTGTTCTAACCTGGAAATTCTGATACAAATTGTTTGAGATCATTCCTGGACACCTCCTTAAAAACACAAATTACATGGTTCCGACACAGGGTTTTTCCCTCCTCCTGAAATTTTATTTTCTGGAAGAGATGGGTGGATCCCAGAAATAAGTCTATTAATAAACACCTCAGATAGGTCATCAGTATACTTTAAGTATCAAAGGGATGGGTGACAAAGAATTGTATGGCAGCAGAGCAGGGATGAGTGAGGGGATATGCTCATTTGAGACATGAAATCTCTGCACAGCTTTTACACAGTGAAAACAAAGGCATAAGCATACATTGTAGGCCCTACAGAACTAAGTAAAAGTAGACTGAATTTCCATGGACAATAGAAATAAATAGCAAATCTAGAATCCAGACCCAGAAATTCTAACTTCTATGCTGTTTCTCTCTGTACTGTCTCCATCATTTTTTGTATTTTAAAATAAGTCATAAAATGTTTAGAATGAAAATATTTCACTAAACTTAAAGCAGCCTTAAACATTACTGTAAACTGTATACCCTGCTTAGAAGATAATAATTTCAAAATGAGATAAATAACTTCACTCTTTGCCATTACTTGATAAAAATCATTCCATAAGCCGCCCCCTTGCCAGTTTATGAAGGATGACCAGCATAATAGTTAAAATGGTTTCTTAAGCCAGGAAAATTGTTTATATGAAAAACTCGAAGCCCAGAGCACAAAATTCGTGCACAGAAGGTGTGTCCCTCAGCCCAGCCTGTACCCTCTCCAATATGGGACCCCTTGCGGGATGTCCGACTGCCCGTTTAGGCCCAGGATCAGGCCTAAACAGGCAGTTGGACATCCCTCTCACAATCCAGGACTGCTGACTCCCAACTGCTCACTTGCCCGTCTTCCTGATTGCCTGCCAGCCTGATCACCCTCTAACCACTTCCCTGACAGCCTGATTGATGCCTAACTGCTCCCCTGCCAGTCTGATTGCCTCTAACTGCCCTCCCTTGCAGGCCTGGGTCCCTCCCCCCAAAACTTCCCTTCCCTGCAGTTGCCCCCATCTTTCTTCCTCTACTGGCTTGATCAGCCCTAACTACCCTCTCCTGCAGGCTTGATCACCACCAACTGCCCTCCACTGCTGGCTTGATTGCCCACTAATACCCTCCCTTGCATGCCTGGTCCCTCCCAACTGCCCTCCCCTGTTGGCCATCATGTGGCAGCCATCTTGTTTCCACATGGGGACAGTCATCTTGTGTGTTAGAGTGATGGTCAATTTGTATATTACTCTTTTATTAGATAGGATAGAAGCCTGGTTCATGGGTGGGGGCTGGCTGGTTTGCCCTGAAAGATGTCCCAGATCAGGGTGGGAGTTCCCTTGGGGCATGGGGCAGCCTGGGTGAAGAGCCTGTGATAGTTTTCAGGCCAGCCACATACCCTAGTGACCCAAGCAGAGGCCTTGGTATCTGGGATTTATTTATCTTCTATAATTGAAACTTTGTAGCCTTTAGTGGAGGCCAAGGCAGGCCAGGAAGCTTGACTTCCTCCATCGCTGGGGGAAACCCAAGCCTCCTGCTGCCATTTTTGTTGAGTTTTATTTATCTTCTATAATTGAAACTTTGTAGCCTTGAGTGGAGGCCAGGGATGGCCAGAGTGGGCGGGAAGCTTGGCTTCCTCTATTGCTGGGGAAACCCAAGCCTCCTGCTCACTCTGTGGCTGCAGCCATCATGGTTGGGTTAATTTGCATTCTTCTACCTATTGGATGGTGGTTGTGGCTTGTGGGCATAGCAATGGTATGATCAATTTGCATGTTTCTCTTTTTTTAGTGTAGATTATTCCATTACTCTCTGATGTACTTGATTATTTCTGACTGACTGAATAGGATTATTTTCCATAAGCAAACTCTTTCATTTTAAAGGAATAACTATTCACAGCCATCTGTAAAGGGTTTTTGTCTAAAGAAACATACATGAAGCAACACAACCAAATTGAAAACAAGCCTAATCTCTGTCTAAAATACAAACAGTAAAAAACTCAGATACATAAAGGCATGTTGCAACTCAACGTCACCCTGGAACAAACCAGCCTATTCCAGGATAGAACCATAGGAAATGCCTAAATTGGCCCTATTTTCTCTTAATGTTATTTTTGAATTTACTTTTCTAAATTAATCTACTTGCTTCTGCCCTGCAAAATAAAATCATGTGGAGGAGCTTTTATTAGAAGTTAATGAATATACAGCCTCGGCATATTCATGCATAAATAAGGAAAAAACAGCTACAAAGTTTCCTATTGGGGCTTTCTATAAGAGTTTTAACTTCAAAGTGTGTATATTATTTTAAGGCACTTTAATCAAATTTCCATATGCATCTTTTAAGCATGACAGAAACTGCTACTTGAAGCAAATTTAAAAAAACAAAAAAAAAAGTCATAGAAAGGTGACATTAGCTTTTTAACCTAATTCTCTCCTTTAACCCTTTAATTTATTCCCCAGGCTAAACAGAACCTTCCTAACTTTAACTCGGGAGTCTGAAGTCTTTAATACAGTATACTCTTTCTGGCTTTACTTTTACTCCTGGACACAATTTCTGAGAGGTAGACTGATTGCTCATTTTGGGGACATCATAACAACAGAGAAGATCTACCCTTTGCTGACATCTTCACTTGTAAAGCATTAAGCTAAAAATATTAATTTGCTCTGGCCAGCACACTTGTAAAGGGAGTTTAGCTGCAAATGAAACCTCTCTTATTTTGCATCTTGATCTTTCTGAAAATGACCTTTTAGTTTTATTATACTTTTTCCTAAAAGTGGTGGAGGGGGAAATAAGACAGAGAGGGGATCTACCCATCAGTTAAATGTTCCCTGGCTTAACTTAGTAGTTACTAAGGTAGAGTAGCTCTTCCCATATCTTTGACTTTGTCACTTATCAAGACTTCATCCAGTTCAAATGCATCTTCCCAGGCTCAGGGAGCACACTTGTCCACAGCTATCTTTTCCAAAATCTGCATCTAGATCCAAGGAGCTTTACCGTGTTTGCTCTTATTAACACAGCACACTCACAAAATTAAGATTTTGATCTAGTGATACAGGTGCCTAGCCTAAAAGTCAGATAGTATAACAACAAGTATAACAAAAATGTAACCATGCTCTGCTTGATTCTGTCACACTGAAGCATCCATCTTATATAAAAACTGCTGTTTGAAATTTTAACCCTGCTATTTGGCTTCTGTAAATGCTTGCTTGCTCAAACAATAAGGAAAATAAGACTATTCCCACTTCAGAGAGGCCATTAAACCTTCCCCAGATAAAATTATCAGTGCTGGCACCAGGCCTTTGGTTGAGGTCTCGAGGCCTCAGCTTGTAGGGGCTCTTTAAGAACTTGCAAAGGGGGCTAGAAACACCCCATATTTGGGAGACAAAGAAGGTCAAAACATATAAATAGAGAAAGTTCCTCCATGTTGGGGTCCAGAATTTGAGAGACATTTTCCTCTAGACCCACATGTAATAAATGTAATTCCATCTAAGTGTTGCTTGATTCTTCTCCAATTTTCTGTAACAATACTGTGGATCCCCACTCCCTAAAAAACTGTGATTGCCTCTGTGACATCATTTCCCAAGCAAAGCCACCCCCTGCCCACTCATCATAAACCAGAGAAAAGAGATTCTTTAAATCACTCCATCAAGTCAAGGTGAGAGGACCCTGAGAGAGTTCCCATGAAGAGTCATATTTGCTCTAAGAATGCGATTTCCATGTAGGGTGGCAGAGGAGGGGAGGGACTCTTTTTGGAGACACAGTCTGGACAATATCTGACAGCCTTGCTTCTAAAATCTCCCTGCTGCCCCGCCCCACCCTCTGCACCAGCACTGTAACCACCAACCTGCCAACAGCTCTCCAGACCAGTCACCGTGCATGCATCTCCTTTGGGGGGTGGGGGGTGGGGTGGGAGGGAAAGGAAGCAGAGGTTTGCAAGGAGTGAAATTTAAAGCAACAAATTCATCTTTTTTATTTACTCATTAACAGTCAACCTCTCTCACACACAGATATAAAAGAATAAGATCCCTTCTCTCTCCTACAACTAGGAGTGAGAAGTATCCCCCACATTTTTCTTTCCGTCACAAAAACAGAAACAGGAGAGTGAGCCACAAAGACATTTATTTCCATCAGTCACTTGAATGCTAACAGCAACTTTGTCTCTCCAACTGTTATAAAATCATTAGAGGCCCATTGCATGAAGAGATTCGTGCAATAGGCCTTCCTTCCCTTGGCTTCCAGCACCAGTTTTCCTCTGGCACCCAGGACCCAGGTCTTTGCTTAGGCCAGAGTCTGCCACCTTTGTCTTCGCTGCAGACTCTGGAGTCTACAGTCTTCATCTTTGCTGCAGCTGGAGTGTCACTCCTGTAGACTCCCCCACCCACACACACACACTCCCTCTCATAGCAGACATCCTGCCCTGCCCAGCCACTCTACGCCTGGAGCAGCTGGGCAGCTGCCATCTTTGGCCTTCTAATTTGCGTATTCCCTCCTGACTGGCTGGTGGGCATAGCAGAGTGATGGTCAATTTTTATGTTTTTCTTTTATCAATGTGTGAGAACATTTCCAATTCACATTTCAACATGCATCTAAATCCCAGTGCTTCCCTCCTCTAGCAGCTTGCTTTATAGTTTTCTGAATAATCTTTTCCACTGCTGTGTGAATGGTTACCTGACTATCCATCCTTTAGCTATTCCCTGCTCTTGTGCCCTCCCTTATCAGATTCTGTTTAACTCTTCCTTGCCCTTTTCTTTGCCACCCAACTCAACCCCTTATCCCTTGGAAACAGCTCCCTGGTGTCACCCCAGGCTTCTCTTGCACATTCTCTGAAGCTGTGGTCCCCAACCCCTCCTGAGACCATGCCACAGAGATGGCCAGGCCTTCTGCCAACCCAGGAGAGTAGCCTATTTGCATGAAGTACTTATTGGTTCAAAAATGCAAGTAATTTTCTATGGAGGCAGCCAGAAGCAAATTTCCTCCCTATAATCAAGGGAAATGAGGCTCTCTCCTTTGAACCTGAACACAGGGGACCTTTGCACTCAGAAATCTCAGACAAAGCTCCTTGGCAATTCTTTCCCTCAATCACAGTCAAAATTAGGGGCACCACTTGAAATTCGAGGGCTTGCAATATGGAGGGAATTCGGTAAGAATCATCTCGATTAAGGGAAAATCTAAAGTTACAGGGTTCCATGTTACGCAAGTCTTGTCCCTGTTTTCTATGTCAGTTTCTACTCACAGTTGAAAGGCAGCCCAGAGCTCTGGCTTTACTACAACCAGGAAGCCCCCAGTTAACCTCCCCCCTTCCCTCAGACTGTTGTGAATTGTAAGCCTCTGCCTGAGACCAGGCTCCGATGGCATGCACAAGCCTCCTGCACATTGGGACCTGGGGGCAGCAGGCCAGGGTCTGCCTGAATGACAGAGATACCGCTGGGTTTTCAATACTCAGCTAACCAGCTTGTAGACATCCACCTCAAGGGAAGGACGGCACCAACAAGACACAAAATTAAGCCCTTGGATCATCCAAGCTTGCCTCTCTCTTTCCAACTTCTTCAGAATGACACAAAATGCCCCTATCAACCAAAACCTCAGCCTCTGCCTGCACCTGAGAACAATTCCAACTCTTCAAACAGGAATGGGAGACTCCAAGACCCTGCTAAGGCCCCTCCATGCCAGAAAGCAGTAGACATCGACTGAGGTAATGCTATGCTCCAAATGCCTGCTTCCTGGGGAGCAGTTCGCTCATACTGCCCGTGCCTCTAGACCAGCGGTTCTCAACCTGTGGGTCACGGCCCCTTTGAAGGTCGAACAACCCTTTCACAGGAGTCGCCTAAGACCATCAGAAAACACATATTTCCCATGCTCTTAGGAACCAACAGATGGCTCCTCGGTGTAGCAAAGTGTAGCAATGTAGTTTACTGTTGTTATATGAAGACTGTTACTCATACTACACCACGATTCAAGACATTTCATTTATTTGTGATTAGAAATAAATATTTCACAATATATAATTACATATTGTTTTTGTGATTACTCACTATGCTTTAATTATGTTCAATTTGTAACAATGAAAATACATCCTGCATGTCAGATATTTGCATTACAATTCATAAAGTAGCAAAATTACAGTTATGAAGTAGCAACGGAAATAATTTTACGGTTGGGGGTCACCACCACATGAGGAGCTGTCTTAAAGGGTCGAGGCATTAGGAAGGTTGAGAACCACTGCTCTAGAGCAAAGTTCACATGAGTCCAGAAAAATCACACTCAAATATATCTCCCTGTGAGGTCCAAGGCCCTGGCTGCAGTCACCTATGTCCTCAGTGATGGCACTTGACCTTCCTCTCCAGAGCTGACTGGCTCTCCAGATCTGAAGCCCACCCAGATATCAGAGTTTCTGAAATTCTGTTCAGTAATATGGTTTCTCGCTGAAGATTCAGTCTGCTCCTAGAGTCAATAATCCTTTCACCTGCTGGCCCAAGGTATGGTGGCATGGGGTGGCTATCTTTGTAAGACCACTGTATTTGAGAACCCAGGACAGGCTGGGCTATTACTTACCCCCAGATCAGGAGAGGAAACCCCAATATCCAGATCCAATGTTCTTGGTTAGATCTCCGAGCGGTCCCAACCTGACTATAAATGGAGAGGGTGCTGGGTGTGTCCTGGTAACTTACAACACGTGTCGGGAGGACTGGGATTGCCTCAGAGAAACACCTGGCATTCAGAGAGGACCAACAGGCAGTAGAGCTTGTTTTCAAAACCCTGGTTTATGTAAGAATCACCTGGGAATAGCTGGAACATGTATTTCTAGGCTGCAGCCACCAAGATTCTGTTCATTGATAAACACTCTAGGTTTGCCTAGTGCGCATGAATTGCCAAAACCAAAGAAGTAATTCTAGGGCTACTATTAACCTCAGAGGACAGACCTTTCTCCATGATGGGAGGATTCTGTGCTCAGGGAAGGAGCTTTTGCTCCTGGCTGAGTTGGTAATAATAAAGTTAATTTTCACAGGGTGCTTGCTCCCTGCCAGTGCTGTGTGGGGTGCTCAAGAGGCATTATTTAGTTCATCTTCACCAATAAATGCTAAGGCATCCCTATTTTATAAAAGGGGCTCAGATTGGCATGTGCCTGAGGCCACAAAGCTGCTAAATAATTAAAACTCAGATGAACTCTTTATTGGTCTGACTTAAATTGCTGATTTCTGTTAACAGTACGTTTCATATCCTAGTAATATCCCGTCTTATCACTGAAAATGCTGACACGGCGTGACCACCACATTGCTGGTAGTCTCTTCCTGGAAACTCTGTGTTTATATCTCGGCACTTAGGGATGTGCAGACCCTTTGGTGTAGCTGCCGCTGAATGCAGCTGCAGACTTACTCAGCCCTCACTCCTCGTTAGTGGGATTCTGAGACTTCTACCTGAGTTAACTCGTTTCATTCTCACTACCACCCTATTATCACTATTACTGTGTAGATTAGGAAACACTCAAGTCCAAAGAAGTTTAAAAATTGTGAAAGACTGAATACACAAAAGAACAATGAGGACCCTCGACCTGCACAGCCTTTCCAGGAAACCAATCCTCTTCTCTATCATAAACAACCCAGAGGGCCAGCCTGCTATGAGTCAGACTTGTAAGAAGCCTGAGAACTATATTTACTAACAGTCCAGGAAGCAAAACAATAACTTCTGTAACTCTCAGCCCCAAATGGCCAGAACTTGACTAATAAGTGACAGTTTCCCTAAATTTTGTCCCCACTTCCACTTTAAGACCAACCGAGGGCGCCAAACATGCTCTCCTAACCAATCATCTAGACACCCCTCTTTTAATTAGCCAACAGCCTCCTGTTAAGGAACACCTGGAGCCTTCCCTTTGTCCCCCACAATAGTTTCCCACTCCTCTGCCTGACCTTGGCTCTCTGTGAAAACGCACATCTTGATGGCTGACTTTCTTGCTATCACCAGTTCAGAATAGTGTTTGCTTGTTCTCATTTGGTTGCCCTTTATCTGTTTCCAAGGTACCCTAAGATCATATAGCATCTCAGTAGCAGAGCTGGCATTCAAACCCAAGCATTTGGACCCCACAGCTCCTCTCCCTCTAGTTTGAGAATGTAGTTTGGAGCCTTCAGATTCACTCCCAAACTAGTAACTGTTTCTTCTAAGTCTTTGAAGATGGTTGGCTTCCCGGACTAATCTACCATCTTCTTTGTAGTCATCTGGCCTGGGTTCCTCAACTATGGTACTGTTGACATTTGGGTCTGCTAGTCCTTTGTTGTGGGGGGCTGTCCTGTGCATGTTTGGTAGCATCCCTGGCCTCTATCTACTTATACTAGTATACCAGGAGCTCCTTCTGAGTTATGAAACAAACAAACAAAAAAACCCTCCAGATATTGTCTTGGGTGTGTGTGTAGGTATGTGTGTGGGGG
>JAAGEH010000434.1:14859548-14878491 GCA_011751065.1 Lasiurus cinereus
TCTCTCTCATTTTGAGTCTGCTGTAGCTGGAGGAGCATAATAAAGGAATCTTCCAATACATTGATTTGACACTTTTTTTAACCCATTAAAATCTGGGTACAATTTGGTTTTATCAACAGAGCCACACCTGGTAAATGTTGGGGCTCACAATCACCATCAAACTGAGATCAAGGTGAATTTGCAAGTAATGGGGTAACAAAGTGCTGGGGACCCACTTCTATCTTCCTGACCAGCAGAGTCCTCATAATGCCAGTGGTGCTGACGAGATCAGGATCCCAGGGCAAATTTCCCAGGGCAGATTGCCATCATCCTCATGCCCAGCACTGTGCCCAGCCTGTGCAAAGTCTTCCCAAAATAAATATATTGGTTATTGTATAAGAGTCCCTCTGCTAAATCATGTAAAGAGTTCTCTCTGGAAAACTCCCAGAGCCAGCTCAGAGCTGCCTGCAGAAAGTTATGCTGCATCTGAGAAAAACAATCAGGACTATGGCTGAGGTTTTTCATTAGGATGGGGGTGGGAGTATGAGCAAAATAAAATTACTAGAATCTGCTAAGCTCTCTGCAGCCGGCAGCTAAGAGTTTCAAATTGAACACCAAGTTCAATGTAATTTAGTGTATTTGCTCAGCGTGCCATTTTACCCCTGGGTTAGCATGGGAAAATGGAGAAAAGAGCTAATTGCATTATTATCACTTCAACATAATGGGCCAGTGCCCCAGAGCAGCTGCTGTTCTTATTAGACGGTATCACGAGGGGGAAATACTATTTCCTCTTTCCTTAGGTTCAGCTGCTTTTGTGCAGTAACTGTTTTCACAGACACACCTGTCTGGGGTTGCCGCCACTCTATGTCTGGTGGCCTGCCCTTCCTTCTGCCAAACCCTCAATATCAAGCTTGTATCTCTAAAATGACCATGCTGCTTTTGAAGGCAATGTGTCTCTGGACATCATTAATAAGGTAGGGAACAAAGGTGACTTCAACAGGCCCTGAGCCCCATTCCTACCTCTTTCTAGCCCTACCTATTGCAGATTCCCGGGCAAGTTACAGAACTTGCCCAGAACCTCAGTTCCTCATCTGTAGAATGGGAATAATAGAAGCTACCTCTGAGGGTTGTGAAACCAATGAAATGCTTAGACTGTGTCTAGTATATGATGAATACTCAATTGCTACAAACTATTATGCTTGTTCATTTTAAGCACATTTTGTACATTATCTGAAAAGGTTAAAAGCATGGTGAAGGGTAATAAAAGGTGATTACAAAACACAAAGAAGAGGTGCCTTAGCAGTATTCTATAGCAGATTGCACTTTCATTGTCTTTGCCTTATGTATGGGGATGAGTGTACAAACAAAGACAATTAAGAAAAACAAGAAGCTCTGCCTGACTGGTTCGGCTCAGTGGATAGAGCGTCAGCCTGCAGACTTGAGGGGTCCTGGGTTCGATTCCTGTCAAGGGCATATACCTTGGCTGTGGGCACATCCCCAGAAGGGGATGTGCAGGAGGCAGCTAATCAATATTTTTCTCTCACCAATGTTTCTAACTCTCTATCCCTCTCCCTTCCTCTCTGTAAAAAAATCAATAAAATATATTTTTAAAAAAAGAAAAACAAGAAGCTCTGACTTAATACCATTTGGATAGTGTATCATAGTTATTTGTTATTTTCTCAAATAATATACTGAGAGCTAGGGAATGCATGAATAAGCAAGAAACACAATATTTGGGATTAGAAGTCTCAGCTTTGCCCTTCACAATTGTACAAACTGAGGGAAGAAACTCATCATCTCCGAGTCTTTTCCAAGGTGTAACACAGATATGATGTTACTTCATCTACTCCATCCTCAAATGTTTTGAAAATCAGAATGGAAAAGGAATACAGAAATGCCTCACACACTTAAGTGCCACACAAAAACTTGTGTATGAATGTTTGCAGCAGCTCTATTCATAATCTCCAAAAACTGGAAGCAAATAAATGGTTTTCAATGAGTAAATGGGTTTTTAAAAAATTATATAGAGTTTGTTAAGATCATTCTTAAATAAAAAGGAACCAGGGCTCATTGTGAAAACGATACATTCTAAGCTAAGGCAGGAAATACACAGATGAGTTTGGAGTATCTTACAGTACCAGAAAGTTAGGAAATAATTTTTAATTTTTAATTATATTTTTATTGATTTCAGAGAAGAAGAGAGATGGAGAGAGAGAGAAATAGAAGCATTGATGATGAGAGAGAATCATTGACTGGCTGCTTCCTGCATGCCCCCTATTGGGGATCAAGCCGACAACTTGGCTATGTGCCCTTGACTAGAATCAACTAGGGCAGGGGATGATTTTTTTAAAAAGAAGAAGGCCTCTAGTTTGGCCCTGTGGACAGAGTGTCGACCTGGGACTGAAGGCTCTCAGGTTCAGTTCTGGTCAAGGACACATGTTGGGGTTGCAGGCTTGATCCCTAGTAGAGGGCATGCAGGAGACAGCCAATCAATGATTCTCTCATATCATTAATGTTTCTATCTCTCTCTCCCTCTCCCTTCCTCTCTGAAATCAATAAAAATATGTTTAAAAAAAATAAGAAGGAAGGAAGGAATCCACAATGACTGAGGTATTCCAAAGGAACACAACAGCCAACCAATGACCAAAGCTGAAACAATTTAAGCAACAAAATAAAATAGTACTGAATTATATAACCCAAAGTATAAAATATCCATGAGTTCCTACCGATATAAATAAATGATTAAAAACATAAACAGATGGGTAGAAATCTCCCATGCAGAAAATTCCAATAGCTTTATGCAAATGCTCTGCCCTCTTGGAAGAGGCACACAACTCCCACCTCCTAAGTGTAGACTGTGGCTGCTGTGACTTCCTTGAAAAGAGGATAGTAGGACAGAAGGAGGTGGAAGAGATAGCTTTACTGTGGAAAAACCTGACAAACACTATCTTAGGGCAGCATCAATAATAAGGAATCATGTGGACAGTATATAGCTGAATAAAATGTGATAAAAATGTCATTTTATGTGTGTGATTTTCCTCCAAAATATTCATAACCCTAGTCTAACAATGAGAAAAGCAGCAGATATATCCTGTAATATATCTAACCAGGACTTCTCAAAACTCTCTAGGTTATAAAAAACCATGGAAAGCCTGAGACCTGTTCACATCCAAGAGGAGCCCATGGAGACACAACAACTAAATATAATTGACATCCTGGATGAAATCACCGAGCAGAAAAAGGACATTAGGCAAAACCTTGCAAAATATGAATAAAGTATGAACTTCAGTTAATAATTCATTCACATTAGTTCATGCACTGTAACAAATATACCATACTCATGTGAAATGTTAATTACAGGGAAAGCTATGTGCAGAAGTACATGGACACCCTCTGTATTATCCTCTTAGTTCTTCTGCAGATCTAAAATTTTAAGTTTATTTAAAAACAAAATTTTAAAAAAGCATCTAATGTGCTGTGCAGCTGTGATGTTTTACTACTTCATGTAACCTACAAGCACCCTCGTGGCAGGCAGCAGGAGCCTTGTTAGCATCCCTGTTTAACTGAAGGGGAACCTTAGAATGAAAGAGTCAGGAATTTGCCCAAGACACTATAGCTTTAAGGTTTTAGATCCAGACCTCAAACTCAAGCTTTCTAATCCCTCCCTTAATCCCACAGTCTTTCTCTTCTGCCAAAAAATAATTCATAAGCAGGAAATTTGTATATTCAGGTCATCACTATTGTATCCCTAACATCTAGGCCAGAGGTTGACCCATGGTAGTTACTAAATAAATAATACATCATAGATCATAGGATCACTTCTCTACAATATGAAAAAATCCTATCTAATAAAAGAGTGATATGCAAATTGACCATACCTCTGTTACACCCACAAGCCATGCCCACCAGCCAATCAGGAGCAAGTATGCAAATTAACCCAACCAAGATGGATATGGCCATGGAGAGAGCATGAGGTTTGGGTTTCCCTAGCAATGTCGGAAGCCAAGCTTTCCGCCTGTCCTGGCCTGCCTTGGTCTCTGCTGAAGGCTACAAAGTTTCAATTATAGAAGATAAGTAAATCCCAACAAAAATGGCTGTGACCACAGAGCAAGCAGGAGGCTTGGCTCTATTCAAGGCTACAAAGTTTCAGTTATAGAAGAAAAATAAATCCCAGATACCAGAGCCTCTGCTTGGTTCACCAGGGGGTGTGGCTAGCCTGCAAACCACCACAGGCCCCTCACCTAGGCCGCGCACCAAGTGAACCTCCACCCTGATCCAGAACACCATTCAGGGCAAACCAGTGGCCCCCATCCGTGCACCAGGCCTCTATCCTATCTAATCCTCCTATCTAATAAAATAATAATATGCAAATTGACCATCACTCTAGCACACAAGATGTCTGCTCCCATGCAGTTAAAGATGACTGATCCCATGTGGACACAAGATGGCCACCACAAGATGGCCAGCAGGGGAGGGCAGTTGAGAGAGATCAGGCCTGCAAGGGAGAGCAGTTGTGGGCAATCAGGCCAGCAGGGGAGGGCAGTTGGGAGGTACCAGGCCTGCAAGAGAGGGCAATTGAGGGTGATCAAGCCTACAGGGGAGGGCAGTTAGGAGTGACCAGACCAGCAGAGGAGGGAAGTTGGGGGTGACTGGGCCTGCAGGAAAGGGCAGATGGGGGAGCATTAAATTACTGATGTTTAACTTCAGGTGTTAAACATCATAACAAATGTCTTATGTGCAAAAAAGAATGCATCAGGAAAAGATATCTAGGTTACCCATGGTCCTGTGCTAGGTAAATGTAATGAAGATCACAAAGTAGTGTGTGCAGACAGTGTCTGTAAGAGAATAAAGATCTAAAATACCATGTTAGGAGAGTGTGAAGAGAGATGAAGCATTGTTGAATAAAACCTCAAATCCAACAAGAAAGTTAAGAGATCAAAGACATTATAACAGTAGACAAACCAATTTGACATTGTTCCCCCAAATCTGATCTTAAGATGAGAAATATCAAAGATACAAAGTTTTTTGGGTAAATTCTTTGTGATAGGTTTTTCTCAATTCTCCTGTCATCACGGTCAAAACTTACCTTATTCTTTCCCCTTACTAGGCAGAAGATGAAAGAAAAAGAGGAGTGGTGGCCAAGGCACAGGCAGATGTGGGATCTGCCTGAGAAAAACCTCAGTGCAGACTCCATGGTTATCTAAGTCAAAAGGACTGACACATGTTCTCAGGAAGTGCCTTCACAATCCGATCATCTTATCTACAGCCTTATAATTCTCCATAGGCTTCCCATTATACTTAACACAAAACCCAACTTCATTAGCATGGCCCATAAAATCCGACATGATTGGGTACCCACTTCCCTTTCTTTCTTTTTTTATTCTTTTTAATATATGTGAGTGGCCAGATTATTATGATCTCTGAAAGCATAATAATCTGGTCACTCAGGGTGTGTGTGTGTGCATGTGTGTGTGTGTGTGTGTGCGTGTGTGTGTGTGTGTATCTATCTATAGATATAGATACAGATACAGATACAGATATAGATACAGATATAGATATAGATATAGATATACACAGTAGACGCCTGGTGCATGAAATTCGTGCATGGGAGGGGGGTGTCCCTCAGCTCAGCCTGCACCCTCTCCAATATGGGACCCCTCAGGGATGTCCGACTGCCCATTTAGGCCCGATCCCAGTGTGGGCAGTTGAACATGGGCAGTCGGACATCCCTTTCATAATCCAGGACTGCTGGCTTCCAACTGCTTGCCTGCCTGCCTTCCTGATTGCCCCTAACTGCTTTTGCCTGTCAGCCTGATCACCCCCTAACCACTCCCCTGCCAGCCTGATTGATGCCTAACTGTTTCCTTGCCAGCCTGTTTGCCCTTAACTTCCCTCCCCTGCAGACCTGGTCACCCTTAACTGCCCTCCCCTGCAGGCTTGGTACCCCCCAAGTGCTCTCCCTGCAGGCCCAGTCATCCCCAACTTCCCTCCTCCACCTGCCTGGTCAAGCCTAACTGACCTCCCCTGCTGGCCTGATCACCTATAACTGCCCTCCCTTGCAGGCCTGGTTCCTCCCAACTGCCCTCCCCTGATGGCCATCTGGTGGCAGCCATCTTGCATCCATAGGGGGATAGGATCTTTGACCACATGGAGAAAACCATTGTGTGTGTTAAAGTGATGGTCAATCTGCATATCACTTTTTTTATTAGATAGGATAGAGGCCTGGTGAATGGGAGGAGGCAAGCTGGTTTGTCCTGAAGGGTGTCCCGGATCAGGGTGGGGGTTCCCTTGGGGTGTGGAGCAGCCTGGGCAAGGGACCTGTGGTGGTTTGCAGGCTGGCCACATGCTCCAGCAACCCAAGCAGAGGTCCTGGTATCTGGGATTTATTTATCTTCTACAATTGAAACTTTGTAGTCTGGATTGGAGTCAAACCTCCTGGTCATTTCATGGCAGCAGACATTTTTGTTGGGATTTAGTTATCTTCTAAATTGAAACTTTGTAGTCTTAAGCAGAGGCCTAGGCTGGCCAGGGTATGGGGAAAGCTTGGCTTCCTCCATTGCCAGGGAAACCCAAGCCTCCCTCCTCCTACTCGCTCTATGGCTGCAGCCATCTTGGTTGGGGTTAATTTGCATACTCACTCCTAATTGGTTATGGCTTGTGGGCATGGCTTGTGGGTGTAGCAGAGTGATGGTAAATTTGCATGTATATATATATATATGTGTGTGTGTGTATATATATATAATAAAAAAGTACATGAATTTCAGCCAGCCTGGCCAGGGGGAGGAGACATGGGCGGTTGGCTGGCCTGCCTGCTGGTTGAACTCTTGGTTGAGGGGACAATTTGCATATTAGCATTTTATTATATAGGATATACACTAAGTGGCCAGATTATTATGCATTCAGAGATTATAATAATCTGGCCAGTCAGTGTATATATTAAAGGTGTAACAGTTAATAATGAAGAGTTTTCCAATAGATAGAGTTACACTATGTTGATATATATAAATTTTATATGTATACTATTTTGTTGTATTGACAGCAAGCTTCAAAACTTCATATGTCAAATTTTCTGAAGGTGTTAATATCATAGATATTTTTATGCTTAAAAATGTCAAATTTTGTGCCAAAAAAAAAGTATTTGCAGGAAGTTTTAATCCATTACTTTATTTTGAAAAAAAAATACTGCTGAAATTTATTGTATACTCTGGGAAGGTTATGGTGAACATGCTTCATCTCAAAATACTTGTGAACACTGGTTTAAATACTTTAAAAGTGATGATTTCTATGTGAAAGACAAAGAAAATCTAGGACAATCGAAAAATTTTGAAGACCAACAATTACAAGCATTATTGGATGAAGATGTGTGTCAAACTCAAAAACAACTTGCAGAAAAATTAAATGTTGCTCAACAATTTTCAATCATCTACCAGCAATGGGAAAGATTTTAAAGGCAGTAAAATGGGTGCCACATCAACTGAATGGAAGACAAATGGATAACCAAAAAGTCATCAGTAAAATGCTGCTTCAATGGCATGAAAGAAAGTCTTTTTTTGCATCAAATTGTGACTGGCAATGAAAAGTGAATTTATTTTGAGAATCCCAAATGCACAAAGTCATGGGTTGATCCAGGTCAACCATCAACATCGATTGCAAGGCCAAACCACTTTAGGCCAAGGCCAAGCTGCATTAGGAAAAGAAAATGCTCTGCGTTTGGTGGGATCAGGAAGGTGTAGTGTATTATGAGCTTCTAAAACCAGGTGAAACCATTAATACTGAGCACTACTGACAGCAAATAATCAATTTCAACCATGCTTTGATGTAAAACGACCAGAATGGGCCAGAAGACATGGCAAAGTAATTTTGTTTTGTGGTAATGCACCATCACACACTTCAAAACCAGTTAAAGACATGTTAAAAGATCCACCCGCTGTATTCACCAGACCTTGCTCCTTCAGATTATCACTTGTTATGATCAATAGCACATGCACTTTCTCAGCAAAAATTCAAAATGTACGAAAAAGTAGAAAATTGGGTCTCTCAATGGTTTACCTCAAAAACAAGGGAAATTTTATTGGGACAGTATCCACAAACTACCTGAAAGATGGGGGGAATGTGTAGCTAACAATGGACATTACTTTAAATAAAGCACTTCTGAAGTTTCTCTTGAAATTATCGTGTTTTCTTTGATTATAAAATTCACTTATTAATTGGTATACCTATATATATTATTTATTTTAGAGAAGAAATAAATAAAAAGAAGGGAAAGGGAGAGAGAGATAGAAACATCAATTATGAGAGAGAATCATTGTTCAGCTGCCTCCTGTATGCCACATCCTGGGGATCAAGCCTGCAACCCGGACATGTGCCCTGACCGGGAATCAAAACATGACCTTCTGGTTCAAACACTGAGCCATGCCAGCCAGGCTCCCCCTTCCCTTTCTGAACTTCCCTCCTAACACCCCTTTCCTCCCTTACCACATTCCAGCTCACTGTCCTTCTCCCTGTTTCTTGAATAAGCCAAGCCTGGCTCATGGCCTTTACACTTGATACTCTGTCTTCCTGAAATGTTCTTCCTCCAGATCTTAGCTCATCCACCTCATCCTCTAACAGGCATTGTTTAACAAGTTGAAATTACCAATCCATTTCTCCTCTGAGTTAACTGAAGTCCACCAAGAAACACAGACTAGGAGACAGTAGATATGGAAGAGATGTTTTGGGAGACCAGCCTGTGAGGAGGAGAGGGAACCATCACACTGTAATGTAAATCTGACCCCTAAAAAGAGAGAGGAAAGGAAGGAGGGTTGAATAGAATGCATCTTTAGACTGAGCTGCAGTTCTGTCAAAGTTTAGGCAAGAAAGATGCTGAGTCTTCAAGCCACAGCTATCACTGGAGGTGTCCTGCAATGGAATGGCCCTAGTCTCCCACAATGCTGAGTTGCTGGCTGGGAGATTTTCATGGCCATCTGCTCCCCACTGCATCTATGCTCCATCACATCCCTGTCTTTGTTTATTCATAGCACTTATCAATATTTAATAAAATCTTATTCATTAACTAGGGGCCCAGTGCATGAGTTCGTGCACCTTGAAAGGAACGTGGGCCATGAGGTCTCAGCACATCCTCTGCGCCCCTTCCTCTGTGCCCCTGCCTAGCCCCTCCCACCATTGCTCCTGGTCCCCTGTTTGCCTGCAGCCCTGCTCCCACCACCACTGCTGCTCTCATGCACTGACAGTGCCGGCCCCACTCATACCCGCTGACAGCACAGAGCGATGGGGGCTGGCACCAGCAGCAGGTGCAAGCAGCGACTGCTGCCCCAATCGCCTCTCAGGAGCTGGGGGATGTGGAGAAGCCCTCAGGGGCAGTCAGAGCTTAATCAGCAGCAGGTGTGAGAGGTAGCTGCCAGTTCTGATCACCCCTCAGGAGCAGGAGTAGGTGGAGAAGCCCTGAGGAGTGATTGGGGCTGGCAACTGATGCTCACACCTGCTGATGGCACTAAGCGATCCAGGCCGGTGCTGAGCACCAGCAGCGGGTACGAGGGGGATTGGCACCAGCAGCAGGTGCAAGCACCCTGTGGGATCGCAGTGCCCTGATAACAGCGACAGGTGCCCCACCTTGGTTTGGAGTCCCTGCTCACCTGTTCCACCATCCCCATCGCAGCCAATGCCAGCCATGTTCAGTGCTCTGCCCCCTGCTGCCGACACCCACCATGGTCCACCAATGCCCCCTAGTGGTCAACACAGGTCATAGTGACCAGTTGTTCAGTTGTTCCACCAGTCAGTTTATTTGCATATTAGGGTTTTATTTATATAGATATATAGATGTTTATTGTCTCCTCCTCTTTCCCATCGTCCTTTCAGACAAGAGTACAAAAATCATAGCTGTCTTGTTCACCAATGTATTATAGTACCCCAAACTCTTCCTGGCACATAGTAGGTGCTCAAAAATAACATTAAAGAAACCTCTAGGTCTTTGGGAAGAGTAAAAAGAAAGGGGGGCGGGGATTATCCTATATATCCTCTCTGTAGTGGTGCACTATAATAGATGAGACTCTGCTATAAAAACTAATCAACTTCATATAGATTTTTCATAATTTATACCTAACTATGTTATCCATTATAACCAGACGTTTCTCTGATCTTTTCTATACTTTCCTAGAATAAGAAATTCTACTTAATCCACATTCAAATGGGATGTGTGATAATAATATAGCTGTGTAGTATTTTATATTCCTAGCTTATAAAGTACATTCATGTATAAATATTGTTGAATTCTCACAGCAACCCTATATGGTACAAGCTATCATCCTCTTATTCTAGAGGACAAAATTGAACATAAACACAAAGAGAGCCAAAAGAAGCAAATCGGATGGATTAGGATGCCCACACTAATTCACTCAATAGAAGGGAAGAGATAGTACATTTGGTCCATGCGAAAATGTTTGATTATTTCCCCAGAGACCCGGCCTGAGTCAATGTAGCAATTCTTTGTAAAATCAGAAAATGAGTTTTAAAATACTTGTTTTCTGACCCATTTCTATTTGAAATACTTCTGCTTTCCTGACTCTGGTTTTTTAACAGAGTTGTAATATTCTGGGAACCCATACTTCCATGCCAAGCTTCCTGCCCTGATCATTAAAGGTTGGATAACTAGCAAACTCTGGATTCCAGCTTCTGCTGATGCGGCTCAGGAAGGTCCTCATTCATCTCTCTTTTGAAGTTGTTTTCCTTTTGCAGACTATGGCCCTCTTTACCATTCAGGAAAAATAAAGCCACTTGCACAACTATGGGATCCCTCTGCTTGCTAATTTTTTCTAAATTTTCTTTAAAAATACATACAACTCCCTAGCTGGTCTGGCTCAGTGGATAAAGCATCACCTGTGGACTGAAGGGTCCTGGGTTTGATTCTGGTCAAGGGCACATGCCCACGTTGGGGGCTCGATCCACACTAGGGGTCATGCAGGAGGCAGCCTATCAATGATTCTCTCTCATCATTGATGTTTCTCTCTCTCTCCCTCTTCCTTCCTTTCTGAAATCAATAAAAATATATTTTAAAAAACATACTAGTACAACTAAAAATAAAATCAGTATTTACCATCTATTATAAGGCTGCTTATAATGTTAACTTACACCATATTTGTATGTATTAGATATAATATACTATTTGTTTTCTATACTATAGCTAGTGATTCTTGTACTGGTTGATCCAATCATTTCTTAATGATGCCTTACTGTGTGTATTCCTGTGCAAGATGCCATGGGACATCTTACCTGCCAAGGGCTTCATGCAGGAACTAGAACACCAACTGGACCATGAAAGGGAGCGATCAAGGAAAAGATCTTAAACATAAGAAATTCTAGGATAAAAGAAAAAGGAAGAACATTCAAAGCCCATGCAATTCTATCATAGTGCACCTGTTTCTCACAGATACCAATTTTGATTAGCTTCATGTTTTTACTGCTTTGACCTGAGGATCTTCCAAGCATTCCAAAAACACAAATAACAGACAGAAAATCACAACCTTGGGCTCCAACTCCATCTGTGTGCCTGTATCCTCTCAAACAGATGGGTGTGTCAAGTTCAGGTCAGCTTACATGTGGGGCACATGCTGCTATTCTCCACTCCCAGCTGCCTGCCAGACATGGCTAACAGATCCCAGATCTCACAATTATCCCCCATAGAATTTCTCACTACAATCAAGTGGACTGACCCTACAGTTCAAACTAGTGTGACATTCCAGACCTGACTCTGCTTAGGACAAGAAGATACTTAAGTGAATCCTGCCACTTTCCTCCTTTTACATTGATTTAAACTCAACTTAGCATTCTATCAATATTTTATAATAAACGTTAAAATTACTTAGAAGTTCCATTCATTAAAATTACTTAGAAGTCTATTTGTGAATAGTTACCAAAGTAATATGACTTAGAGAGCTTAGGTATGTGTAAGCTTCCTTTGACTTTCAGGAGAGTCACAGGATGCTGATGGAGTAGATGACAGAGGAGAAAACTGAGATAGGAAGTGAGTACAAATGACATATCCAAGGTCACACGGCGATTCTGCACACCTAGGTCTCCATGTTCTTACTTAGTCCTTTGATGGGCACCCAACTAACAAGCCTTTGAATATGTGCTCCATTACAGGGTTTGTTTTTTTCCTAAATCTTTAACCCTGAAATCAGATTGAGAAATACACAACACATTAACAATAGGTAAATTGTTGATTCAGGCATGCAATTCATTTTAGGTATTTTAATTGTGTTCTAGAAAACACTGGTACAGAAACACTGATTTAGATCAATCTCCTCCTAATATATTGATGAGAAAGTTGAGGATCAAGAGGTTATAATTTCATTATGAAGAACTATAGAGAAAAGCAGAATCAGAACTAAAATTCAGGTCTCCTCATAACTACTCCATTTTTGCACTGCAATGTTGAGCCTCCTGATAGTGCCTTACAAAGCAGCACAAAGGTCTGTTAAGACACCCAATGTAGGACACACTGAACAGAGGGTTAAGAAGAATATAGCCCTTGGGTAAAGTGACTAGACAACTGGAATCTCAATCTAAGGCTTTATAATGAATCATTTTGAATTTGTTTACAAGCATGGTACAGTCTGCAGTTCCAGACTCTTCATCAGAAACTGCAGTATCATTCTGCAGCCTATTTGTACAGGTACGCAGTCTAAATTGAAAATAAATTTCCAAGAAGCTCTAAGGGGAATACTACAGTAATTTCAGCCTAGATGAGTTGGAAAAAAAATCACCTCTGAGCTAGGTCATAAATCCCAGCTATTTTATAGCTTTCTCTGCTCTATTATGCTCATTCAAAAACATCTAATTTCTTTAGTGAAAATCTATTTTTTTAAAAAGGTACAGAATGCAAAAATAGATCTTAAAGTCAAAGCTTTTATCAAGACAAATCTATCCATGGGCTGTGAAAATCTATATGGATATCTCTTGAGCTTTCAGATAGTCTGCCTGGGAATACCCCACATTCTCATGCAGCATAAAACTCAGGCAAATCTTGAGGTTAGTGTTTCCCTAAAGACAGAGGTAGTGCTGGACCAGAGGTAATGTTGGATCAAGCCAACAGCCTCTTGCTGGGTGCAAGGAAATGACTTAGTGTAGGTTCTCCTTCCCCACTCTGAGATACGAAACAGATACAAGAGAGGTCATCCAACTAGACCATAATTGAAGGAGATAGAAATCTAGACAAGAGATGATAAAAGTATAGACTTAATATTCACTTTCTGTGTGAGAGCAAACTGGATGTTTTCAACCTCATAGCACAGGTCTTGCATTTAGATTAAACCTTGGGCTTAACTTCATTTTGCTATTTTTCAGCTGCAGAGGTGTTTCTTTGTTCATCAACATGTCTCAATCTTGCTGCCTAAATCTCCATCTGGTTATTACACACACTTGCAACATTACAGAATTTTCTTAAAAGGCTGGTGAGTCAAGCCTAAAGCAGACTGCAGAATTTCCCATCATGTGGCTCTTTGCTTTCATCCATGTGTCCCTAAGCTGTTGAGATGCTCCCAAGGACCCCTTTAAAGGTGGTTTTTAAAGAGATTTTTAAGCAAAGAGTGGCAAAGACCAGGACAGTTTAACCATAAAAATAAATTTTCTTAAAATTGCATTTAAACACTGCCTTACGATGTTTAAAGCACTTTTCCAAGTTATTTGCTGGTTTTTAAATCTAAATGCACATCAGAATCACTTGGAAAATGCCAACTCTGAGATCCCACTGCCAGATTCTAAATAGAAAAGTCTAGAGCAGGGCCCAGCAATCTGCAATTCCATCAGCCACCTGCAGGAGTGTGTGACACCGGTGGTCTGCAGACCAAGCTTAGAAAAACCCTGACTTTCATCAGTCTGACAATGTCTAATTGTCACTGTTTAGAATATTTTAAGAGAGTTTTAGAGAAAGAAATGAATTTTCAGATAGACTCAGCTATTTGCCCGAGATTCTACACAGAACAGGAGAGCTAAATCTCAAAAGCAAATGTATGATCCCAAATCCAAAGACATTCACATGAAAAAGGCTGAGTCCATTGTGCATGAATGAAAGCATGAGCATGAAAGAAAGCACTGGCATAGTAGACGAACCGTGTATATGGGTAAGCCTGCAAGAACAAAGAGAGGGGGGAAATGTAAGAAAGAAGGACAATCACCGATATGCTCCATGGTCCCTCCTTAGACTTTCCCAAAGAGGGTTAGTTATACAGTCTGTCCCTGACACCGTGATTATCACTTGGCCAATCTAGAACTCCTGGATCTCCTCATTGCTATGAGAATCTAAACTGAACCTGTATGAGCAGCAGGTAAAAATATCTATTTCCTTTTTAACTCTTTCCCTTCTCTTTCTGTTGTCTTCTCGAACCCTGGCTCCTCTCCTATTTTATGATAAGATTCCAACTGTAAACAAGTGGTGTAAAAAAAAATCTGTGCTCAGTAATTCTTCAGGCCACTCATAAACTGGATTTGGAGACAGAATGCTGACATTAAATCTGATCTCTATCACCCACTTAATGCAGGTTCTCAGGCAAGTTGTTTAATCTGCGGAGCTTTGTAAAATAAAATGATCAGACTAGATTTCCTCCAGCTGCCCATTCAACTCTGAAAGGCAGAGATTCAGACTCTTTATAGTGAGTCCTGAATAGCTATACCGGTATAAGGCTCTGTTTTGGACATGAAGGACAGTAAGCAGACATGGAGCTCGGCAAGGCCCTCACCAGTTAATCAGACAAGATGGGATTTAATGCATTCCAGGGGGAAGTTTTCAAATGATAGATTATAAGAGAAAGTATAAAATTGGGGATCAGGGTATTACTATCATCTCTTGTGTTTTATTTTTTGATAACAATATATTCAGTGAGCTAATAAAACTGGTTACGTTGTTATTCAATGACCAATAGGTCCACATTGTGAGAATTTAATATTTCAAAAGCACTTTAGAGTTTTCATAATATTCTTTTGTTTCCAGGCTTCTAACATTTACTTATTTATTTATTTATTTATTTATTTTATTTTTTATACACAAAATATAATTTTATTTTTAGGCTTGTTTTTTTTAAATTAAATCTTTATTATTCAGATCATTACATTTGTTTCTCTTTTTTCCCCTCCATGGCTCCCCTCCCCCCAGCTCCCACCCCTCCCTCTACCCTTACCTCCCCACCATTGACCTCATGCATAGGTGTATGATTTTTGTCCAGTCTCTCCCTGCACCTCCCCCTCACCTCTTTCCCCCTGAGAATTATCAGTCCACTCCCTTTCTGTGCTCCTGATTCTATTATATTCACGTTTATTTGTTGATCAAATTTTTAGATTCACTTGTTGATAGCTGTGTATTTGTTGTTCATAATTTTTTATCTTTTACCTTTTTCTTCTTCCTCTTCTAAAAGGGTACCTTTCAGCATTTCATATAATACTGGTTTGGTGGTGGTGAACTCCTTTAGCTTTTTTAAATCTGTGAAGCTCTTTATCTGCCCTTCAATTCTGAATGATAGCTTTGCTGGATAGAGTATTCTTGGTTGCAGGTTCTTGCTATTCATCACTTTGAATATTTTTTGCCATTCCTGTCTGGCCTGCATAGTTTCTGTTGAGAAATCAGCTGACAATTGTATAGGTGTTCCCTTGTAGGTAATGAACTGTTTTTCTCTTGCTGCTTTTAATATTCTCTCTTTGTCTTTTGCTCTTGGTATTTTAATTATGATGTGTCTTGGTGTAGTCCTCTTTGGAGTCCTTTTGTATGGGATTCTGTGTGCTTCCTGGACTTGTAAAACTATTTCTTTCACCAGATGTGGGAAGTTTTCAGTCATTATTTCTTCAAATAGGTTTTTAGTATCTTGCTCTCTCTCTTCTTCTGGCACCTCCACAATTCTGATGTTGGTATGCTTGAAACTGTCCCAGAGGCTCCTTACATTATCTTCACATGTTTTAATTATTTTTTCTTTTTTCTTTTTCAGTTGAATGTTTTCTGACTCTTTATATTTCAAATTTTTGACTTGATTCTTGCCTTCTTCTAGTCTGCTGTTAGGTCTCTGTATAATATTTTTTATTTCATTCAGTGTACGTTTAATTTTTAGTTGGTCCTTTTTCATCTCTAGTTGGTCCTTTTTCATATTCTCTTGGGTTTCACTAAATTTATCCATCTTTTCTAGGAAATTATTGAAAAACCTTGTAACTGTGGTTTTGAACTCTATATCCAGTTGTTTGTTTTCCTCCATTTCTTGTTTGTGATCTCTTCCTTTGTCTCCGAATTTTCACTATGCTGGGAGAACTTCTGTGTTGGATTCAGCCTTATGATACAAGATTTGCAAAACTGCAAAAGCCTCTCTGTTGAGCTTGGGAGGGGTGGAGTCTCAGGGCTTAATGGACAGCCTTGCCTTCCAGTCGGCCCCACCCTACATGGCCTCTGAGTCTCACGTTTCTCTGGGTAATCACTGGAGTAGTCCCTGTGTGCACGCAGTGCCTCTAGACCGTTGCCTTTCCAGCTCCCCATATGAGTCTGGGTCCCCAGAGTCTTGCCCGAAACGGGGGTTTAGTAGAGTTAGAAGTGGTGCAGTTGGGAGGCTCTGTCTCCTGCCCATTTTCAAAAGCCAGTGGCACAATCAGCAGTCGGTCTTCTGGGAGCAGTGCTGTGTGTGCCACCAGACCTCTGCCCTTTCACAGGTCCCCTAAATTTCCATGCACTTCTACCTTTTCACAGTCCAAACTCCCCCCATATGAGTCTCGCCTGGAACTGGGGTTCAGTGCCATAGGATAAGGGGTTCAGTGCAGTTGGGAGTCTCCATTTCCCTCCCGCCAGAGAAAGCCAGCCAGGTACTCCAGCACCTGCTCTCTCCATGCATGTACCTCAGCTTTTTGCAGCTCCTCTGGGTTTCCGTGAGCCCCTCTCTTTCCTTCTAGTTGTAGAGTTTCTACTCAGCCAGCTTTCCTGTGGTTCTGGATGATGTCCATTCTGTCTTTTAGTTGTAGTTTTGAAATTGTTGTGCGAGGCAGCAGTGTAGGTGTTTACCTATGCCGCCATTTTGGATTCTCCTCTAACATTTTTTTATTGTTGACATAATTATCATCTACTCTTGTTCCTTCCAGTCTATCTGCATACTGAGCAATCTTCTCAAAATGCAAATCTGATCAGTCTTTACATAAGGTCCTTTAAAATCTTTCCCTTAAACCTACAATCTAAATAGATACAGAGATATAGAAGCATGGAATAGACTGACAAACCTCAGTGGAAAGGCAGGGGAACGTGGGTTGGGGGAGAGGGGCATGGGTTAAGAGATCAACTAAAGGACTTGTATATATGCACATATGAGTAATTATAACCAGTAGGGGCATAGACAGTAGGGGGATGAGGGCATTTGCTGGGGGGACGGGAGGGGGTCAGAGAGAGGTCAATGGGGGAAAAATGGAGACATATGTAATACTTTCAACAATAAAGAATTTAAAAATTTTTAATACAGTAAAAAAAAATCCTTGCCGAAACCGGTTTGGCTCAGTAGATAGAGCGTCGGTCTGCGGACTGAAAGGTCCTACGTTCGATTCCGGTCAGGGGCATGTACCTTGGTTGCGGGCACATCCCCAGTAGGGGGCGTGCAAGAGGCAGCTGATTGATGTCTCTCTCATCAATGTTTCTAACTCTCTATCTCTCTCCCTTCCTTTCTGTAGAAAATCAATAAAATGTATTTTAAAAAAAATCCTTAATATAACCTAAAAGTCAGGGTCCATGCTTGTTTTGTTTCTCTTGTATTTACCCCCACTGCCTAGCACAGGGAAGGTAGATATTTGTTGAATAAATGAGGGAAGGAAGGAGGGAAGGAGGGAAGGAGGAAAGGAGAAGAGGAGGGATGGAGGGAGGGAAGGAATGGATGATAATACGTCTTAGCACCTGGGGTGGCTCTTAAGGGAAAAGTAAAGTGGCTGGAACAAAGACTGAAAAAGGCAAAATCACTGGGATGGTGCAGGGAAGCAGGAAAGGGATACCTTTTCTGCCCTGCCCCCCCGCCCCCCGCCCCCCAACACACACACACACACACACACACACACACACACACACTCGCGCGCGTGCCGGCAGACTAGTTTGGAAAGCACAGAAAACCCTCCTTATTAGTCTCTAAAGAAACAATCGAGATCCAGAGTGGGAGCCTGTAACGTAAGGTAGGTTTGCTGTCTTTTCAGAGAATTAAAATTCTCACGGCTCTGGGTCTGACTGGCACACAGAGGGCACCGACTATTTTAGTCGCAGACACTGATGGACAACCCCGCTGCTTTCAGAGCCCATGGACTTCTGTGGAAGACCCAGGAACCAACCCTATTATCTTGTTTTCGAATCAGAAACTCATTTCCCCTCATTAGATCCCATGCCTTGCTTTTTCCTTTACCTATTTATTCCTTTTATTTTGTCAGCCTGGACACTTAGAGCTGATATAACCCTGGGCTTAGGGCTCATTTGAGCAAGAGAATGGATAAGCAATGCTTCGTGTTCACAATTCTTTCATCTGATGAGATCTCCTAGGAAAAGTGGGACAAACCAATTCCGAGTTGTCACAGACCTGTATTAGCCAGTCAAAGACACCTCCCATTGAGGGCTCTGCCTGCATTCCCCAGAGGCCACACAGCCACAGAGGTTTCTCTCTGGGGTCTGTTCTGACCAGCTAGGTCAGTGGTTCTCAACCTTTTTTAATGCTGTGACCTTTTAATACCGTTCCTCATGTGGTGACCCCCAATCTTAAAATTATTTTCATTGCTACTTCATAACTTTAATTTTGCTACTGTTAATGAATCATAATGTAAATATCTGTTTTCCGATGGTCTTAGGCGACCTTGCTAGCAGTTTTCAACCTGTGGGTCGCGACCCACAAGTTGAGAACCGCTGCTGTAGAGCCTAAGACCATAAGAAAATACAGATATTTACATTATGATTCATAACAGTAGCAAAATTACAGTTATGAAGTAGCAA
>JAAGEH010000434.1:14878591-14916266 GCA_011751065.1 Lasiurus cinereus
TCACAGCATTAAAAAAGGTTGAGAACCACTGAGCTAGGTGATAGTGGGCTTATTCAATAACCTTCATGTGGCTTCCTCACCTCATTTGCAAAATAAGGATAATACCAGCATCTACCCCAACAGTCAGATTAAATCAGACACATGTAAAGTCCTTAGAATAGTTCTTGGCCCATAATCAGGATCACGTAACTGTTATATGCTAATGCTACTACTTCTCATTTAATCCTCTTAAAAAATGCTTATGGAACAGGGATTAATACTTCTCAGAAAACTGAGAATTCAGAGAGTTTAACTGATGAGCCAAGGTCATGCACCTAGTAAGTGGAAGGGTGCTATAGAACCCAAGTCACTGCCCCCCAATGCCCAGGCCTACAGCATGGCCAAGGTTTTCATGCTCCCAAATTCTGAGCTAAGTGGAACCTGCAAACGGAATTAGGAGCGTGGAAAAAAAGTGAACGAATCGTGTCACTGATGTAATTCAAGTGCGCAAGCGTCGGCTGACTGCCTCTCCTCAGTATTTTCAGTCTGCACAGTGAGGATAAGTGCAGCTTGTCAACTAAATCAAGACAGTGAGAACAACTCCGCACTACCACTCTGCACCCACTTACCAGTATTCTTAGAATAATAAGGTGCAGAGGGACCACACGGCACAATGCCGCCATTGCCTATTGCTATACCAGTTGAGAGAAAAAGGATGAAACCATCCACTAGACTCTAAATCCCACTTGGGGAGGGGCTGAATCTCTCTTGTACACAAGTACAGTGGTGGATACCCATCCACAAAAGTTTTGAGTGGAACGAATAAACACAGTGCCTTGGATACAGATTTGAAAGAGACTGACACATTCTTGTCCTTAAAAGAGCTTTTATGTCACGGGAAATGAGAACATTCAATATAAGATGTATTTGTTGACATAATGCATTGCAAAGGAGAATTCGGGGTGTGGATATAAATCAGGGGACCTGATCTTGTCTCGGGCTTGAGGGAAAGTAATGTGTAACATAAAACCTGAAGAATGAGTAGGCGTAATGAGGTTAATGGATGGCAGCAAAACTGCCAAGTGGAGTATATGTTTCATAATTTGAGGACGAAAAAGGAGCCACATACTAATCCTGACAAGCTCAGGAGAGGAGACCTGCATGGCAGCCTCATAAACACAGACACCACATGGGATGATCGAAAGTTACAACTTTCTAACTCAAAGCAGGTCCTGGCAGGCGGTCATGTCCTAGCCTGGTATCTTTCTGGACAAAGGTAAACCTTTACCTTAACTGAGCCTGCCTATTGTCTTTTTCCATCTAGGATAACACCTTTGGAATGTCAGGGCAATTCCTTTTTCCAAGCAAGTCTCTCAGGGCACAATCTCCCACCAGAGCAGGACTAAGGAATCCCTCATTGTTATTATTATGTCAATTGTTAACTGCTAATTCTCTACCCAGCAATGTAAAAGAAGTGTGTCTCTACTTGTTTAACTTTTTTTTGTTATTAACTTTAGAAAAAGAAGGAGGGATAGAAAGATAGAAACTTCAATGAGAGAGAACCATCAGTCCGCTGCCTCCTTCACATCCCCCTACATGGGACCAAGCCAGCAGCCCGGATATGTGCCCTGACTGGGAATCGAACCAGTGACCTTCTGGCTCATAGGTTGATGCTCAACCACTGAGCACACTTTTTATCCAATCCCAGAGATTATCCTCCCCCTTTGCTTTCCCCAGCTTCCTAATGCCTCCCTAATCTATCACCAGCGGATTTCACTGTCGTCATTTTGGCTCAAGTAAATGCATAAAAATTCTTACAGGTTGGATGTTTCTTATGTTGGCAAATTATTGCTTCCAAAAAGATAAACATTCATAGCGTGGGAAAACAAGTATATTGGTTCTTTGTTGATCAACACAAAGGAACAAAACAAGGGTAAGTCAAGCTTGAGCTAAGGAGGAGCTTGAAACACAGAGCTGACCTGAAGGATGTAGGGATTTCATCTTCAAGGAGATGTTACAGCAGAGGCAGAGGGGTAAGAACAGCAGCTTATGTTGTTAGAGAGTGCCTTCATCAGACAAGGGATGACTGGCCCCCCTCTCCAATTCTTTCCAGCCCTGAACCTCTGTAATTCTAATTGGAATCAGGGTTGCCTTGTCTCTCAGCAGCAGACCCAGCATGAGTGCAAACCAAGCAAAGAAAAGCAAATTAATCTCCATAATCAGCCCTGCTCAGCCTGGGGAAGTTGGTTTTCAAGGCCTGTCTCTCTCTCTCTTTCTCTCTCTCTTTCCCTCCTTCCCTCTCACTCTGTCTTTGTTTTTTTTGCAAAGTTTGTTTTGTTTTCCATCACTATCCCCCCTATACTCTCTGCCATTTCCACCCACACCCCTCCCCACAATCACCACACCATTGTCCCTGTCACTAAATTCTCTTTTTCCTTATCTCTTATGCTCAATCCCTCCACCCTTCCCACCCAGGCCCCCACACCTCCCAACCCCTAACAGCTTTCAGCCTGCTCTCTATGAGTCTGTCTCTATTTTGCTTATTAGTTCATTTTATTCATTAGATTCCACATATGAGTGAAATCATATGGTACTTGTCTTTCTCTGATTGGCTTATTTCATTTAGCATTGATGTTCTCAAAGGGTAAAATTTCCATCTTTTTTATGGCCAAATAGTATTCTATTTTGTAAATGTACCAAAACGGTTAGTTTTGCCACTTATCTACTGATGGACACTTGGGCTGCTTCCAAATCTTGGCTAGTGTAACTAACACTGCAATGAGCATAGATGTGCATATATTAATATTTCAGGATTCTTTGGATAAATTCCCAGAAGTGGAACCACTGGGGTCATAAGGCAGTTCTATTGTTAACTTTTCGAGGGAACTCCACATTGCTGTCCACAATGGCTCCACCAATCTGTATTCCTACCAGCAAGACATGGGGGTTCTCTTTTCTCCACATCCTCCCCCACATTTATTGATTGATGATAGCCATTCTGATAGGATAAGGTTATATCTCATTGTGGTTTTAATTTGCATTTCTCTGATGATTAGTAATGTTGAGCATCTTTTCATATATCTCTTGGTTATCTGTATGTCCTCTTTGGAGAAGTATCTATCCAGGTCCTTTGCCATTTTTAAATTTTTTGGTGTTGAGTTTTATAAGTTCTTTATAAATTTTAGATATTAAGCCCTTATCAATTGTATTGGTAAATATGTTCTCCCATTCAGTGGATTGCCTTTTTACTTTGTTGATGGTCTCTCTTTTTAATTGGCTGTGTTCTAGTTCCTCTTCTTGTAGGGAAATAGTAGGAAAAACAAATGAGTTTACATTTATGCAATAATAACTCTATCCTAATTTTTCCAGGCATATTGATTGGTCACCAAATAGCAGAATGGTTAAGAGCATAATTCTGGAATCAGAGAGATGTGGATGGAATCACAGCCCCACCAGTTACAAGTTGTGTGACCTTGGTCACTATCCGAGTCTCATTTTCCCATATGTAACATGGGAACAATTATTGCACATAGGCTGTGGTTGTTGTGAAAAATGTGTGCGATGGTGAACATAAAGTGTTTTATATGTTGCCTGCTCGGATATGAAGTCCTAGTCAATGTTTCTAATATTAATGTTCTGCTTAAAGAAACTTACATTACCATGATCACATTTCAGGCAATATAGCACTGACATTGGGATGGTGGCAATTTTCTGGGGGTCAGAGAATCAATGGATATTGATTCGTGAGCAAAGCTTGGGATGGTAATGATATCTACTCCAAAAGTTTTATTAATCCATTGATAGTCTGAAATCAAGCACAGAGTAGTTAAGTAATTTGCCCAAAGATGCTTAGTTAAAAAGTTATGGTGCTATAATTTGAGCACAGAAAATTCTAACACCAGAGCTCATGCACCTATGCAATTTATATTAGTTCTGAACAAACCAGCTGTAAAACAAATCCACTGGCTTAAAAAAACAAAAACAAACAAACAAACAAAAAAACAGTAACATAGCATAATGGCTATGTCGGAGTCAGACTTCCTGGGTTCAGATTCTAATTCTTACACCTACTACCTATCTAAGCTATCCCCTATAGCTTATTTAACCTCATTAAGCCTTGGTTTCCTCGTCTGTAAAATGGGAGACATAAACAAACATATACCTGGTTACTTTTCATGAGAATCAAATAATATAGTTAGCTGAATAAATGATAACACTTAAAATGTAGTACTAGAAAAACCTTAAAAACCATCTCTGGTACTTGGATTTTGAAGGAGATAAAGCGGAAGGACCAAGTGAAAAGACTTGCTCACAGTAATTTAGATCAATAGAAGTGTGCTGTTCGAACTTCCTTAGTGGTAGGAATTGAGTCTTACTCATCTTGCAATCTGTCAAGTGCCTAGTGTTCCAGGGGTAGCAGGAGGGGGAAGGATGGAAAGGATGAATATAGAAAGTAAAGGAGGGAGAAAGAACCAAAGGTAGGAAAAGGGGCTACCCAGCGGACTCCGTGGTCTGTTTTGAGCAAGTCCATGTAGATTGAATGTCTGTATCTCGTTCTAACCTCGGCATTAATGATTACCTCTGATAGCACTGCTCTCAGTTTGCAGCCGGTTGCTTTCCCACTCTTATTTGTTTTCTGCAGCTCTCCCACCTCCAGCAGAAACGTGGCAACAGGGAGATTCTGACACAGGGCACTAGCTGGGATCTAGCAAACAGTCTATAATTTCAATCAAACCTGCTGCACAAAACACACCACCTCCATCGCTTCATTGTTCCTATTCCCTGGCTCTGCACACAGACGCCCTACACTGTGCCATCAGGCGTGAGTGCAGAGAACACTGCCAACCAGTTCGCACGCTGAGAAGTAGCATCACGACGGAGGGTCTTTTTGGCTCTGTGCTCATTAGAGGAATGGCAGTTTTCCATTATTCTGAAATGCCTTAAGCATTGAATGTTTTAGGGGTGGCATTAAAATCATCTCCATTGCACCATGGGTGATGTCTCTGAGAATGAGCTCGTTCCATATTTTCTTTTCTTTAAATGACCAACCAAGTTCTTATGTTCCCAGAGAATGAATAATACTGTTTCAGTGACTTTTTCCATGTTTTCAGGTAAGAATGAGCTAACAATGAGAGACTGAAGAAGATGAAAAGCCAAGTTGTATTTCTGGAATGTGTCTGTCAGTCCTCACAGCTCTCATGTGCCTCTCAGCCTGGCAGCCCCTGGCGACCCACAACACTCATTTCTACCTACTAGATAGCTGCACATCCCAGGGGCCAATGGAAATCTCAGAATTAAATTGTCATTTTAGCATTTAGATTGGTATTGTTTTGGTCCAGCCTTCTTATCTACAGAACTATAACCCAAAGAAGCCTGGTTAATTGTCCTGAAGAGAAGGCTCTTCTTCAGTTTGCTTTACCTACCTGTGCATGTGTTCAATGTTTACCACCTACATTGTTGACATGTCCTTTTTCCAGGGTTCCATGCTGTGTGTATTTCTGTCTCACAGAAAAAGCACCTGGTCTTTTCAATGTCTGTCTCTTTTGATATGTGATAATGTCATCCAAACAAAAACATTTTCTTTGGTGATCGAGCCACCTCCAAGACTCGGGGTCCCTGATGCTTCCATTAAGCATTAGTTGACCACATTTGTCTGGAAAGGGTTTTTACGTAGGTATGAAGCTACCTTAGTAAGCCAGTACAGCTCACATTTATTGAGCAGCTCTGCATGCCAATCACTGTGCAGAGGATTTGCCTTGGATTATCCAATGGCATCTTATAATAACCAAATGGGCTAGGCACTATCACTGTGCCCAGGAGGCTAAAACTAAGAGATTGCGTAGACCAGATTGAAGGATGGGGGTGAAAACTTAAGTCCTGAGGATGAAGCTCTCATGAATGGGATAAGTGCTCTTACACAGGAGACCCCCAGCCCTCCCTAGCCCCTGCCACCAGGGGAGGACACTGAGAAGCCAGCAGTCTGCATCTTGGAAAAGGGCCTTCACTAGAATGCAATCCGGTTGACACTGTGATTTTGGACTTCCAGCCGCCAGAACAGTGAGAAATGAATATCTGTTGTTTAGACGCCACCCAGTCTGTGGCATTTTGTCATCGCAGCCAGAACAGACTAAGATGGTAGCTATCTAGAGAAAGTCTAAAGAACAAGTATCTGAAAATGGTCAAGAACCAAAATGTGCCCCCATAGACACAGTCTCTTTTAGAACAATGATACTGGCAAAGCCACCACTGGGCACTTGCTCTGTGCTGCTAACTTCTGGTTCAGCTACCACCCAAATTTTACAGTGTCTGCCTTGCTCTCTCAAAATTTCCAAGTAGTGCCGAAACCGGGTTGGCTCAGTGGATAGAGCGTCAGCCTGCAGACTGGGGGGTCCTGGGTTCGATTCTGGTCGGGGGCACGTACCCTGGTTGCAGGCACATCGCAGTGGGGGGGTATGAAGGGGCAGCTGATCGATGCTTCTCTTTCATTGATGTTTCTAATTATCTATCTCCCTTCTTCTCTGTAAAAAGTCAATAAAATATATATTTTTTAAAAATTCCAAGTAGGAGATTTTTAACTAATAATCTTAAAGCTTATGGCTGTACTCAGGGAGCAGAGAGTAATCCTAATACCTTTAGGGAAAAATGGGTTCCTGCTTCCCATCAACAACTCCCAAAGGTAAAAATGCTCCCAAACAAAAAGGATGTTTAAAGGTGAAGTAGCCCAAAATAATGAATGTATGCATAACTGTACAGCAATGGACTTGTCCGTATCTTTTAGAAGATTGCGAGCCTCCTGAGAGTAGGAACTGGATTGTCCTGGTCACTGAAGGATGCCTAATCCCAGCCTAAGGTCTGTGTCATAACAGGTACCCGATAAATGTCTACTTCATGAACAAAAAAAGAAATGTTTTGGGTGTTCCTAGAAAAAAATATAGTTACCAGGACAAGAAAGGAATAGGCCTTCCACATAGGGTACCCCATGGACAGAGAGGGAAGAAAAAAGGAACCATTTGACCTTACAGAGGAGGGGATAAAAAAAGTCTCAGTGGATCAGAGGAGTCAGTAATAGGTGAGGTAATCAATAAACTGGGGTGAAATTATGGATAATCTCCCTGGTTTAAAAGCATAGAGAAGGCAATGGAGATGGGAGCCACCATTCGTTCTTTTTCTGATAGCAGAATTTTTGTGTTGTAATTGATATACAATAAATTCCACATGTACAATGTGATGAGTTCGACAAATGTATACACTATAGTCAACACAATCAAGATATGAAGATATCCACTCCCCTGAAATTTTTCTCATGTTCCTTTCTAATTTGCTTCTTTCTTACTTTTCCCTGTTCCCTTTCCCTCGAAAAACATTGATTTGCTTTTAGTCCTTATAGTTTGCATTTTCTAGAATTGTATATAAGTGGGATAGATAGAAGGTGCTTTTTTTTGGTCTGGCTTCTTTCACTCAGCAAAATTATGTTGAGATGCATTGACACTGGTGCTCGCATCAGTGTTGGCCTAAAATAAGTGTTAGTTGTTATTATTACTACTGTATAAAAAATGTGGATAAAGTGCATGAATTAAAATTCATAAAGAACTCTAAATTCAACAGTAAAGAAACAACCCAATTAAAATGAGTAAAAGATTAGAACAGACTTATTTCATGCACAATATCTCAATACAACAATCCTAAGAGGAGGATACCAAAGTAATCTCAGTCCCACAGATGAGAAACTCAAAGCTTATAGAAATTAGGTAAGTTGGTTAAGATCTCACTCCTAAAACCAGAATTTGAATTCTCAAATCCATGCTTTTTATCTCATCTCCAGAGACCTGAGGAAATGAAACCTAACCAAAGGAAGCTTTCTCTCTCTCTTAAAAAAAATTAGTAGAAATATGTTTACTTACTCTGTTTGTAAGACTATTTTCTCATATAGTAACCCATATAAGAAGGCTTTGAGGAAGTTTTTACTTGAGTCCCCAGAATATACTTTTGAACAGAGAGTTCTGTTCCAGAACAAAATAAATGGGTGAGGGTCATCAGAGCTTGGCTGTGCCTAGCAGTTTTCCCTTGGATAAGTGCACCTGCATGAATCAACCATCCATCAGCAGCAATGTGAAAGGTGTAATCTGTAGAGGAAGACAATGTAAGAATTTATGATGGGGTCACTTTAAAATATGTTAAGGGAATAAGAACTGACACCTTCATACTTCCTGGTAGAAAGTGATATAATCATCCTTTGAAAGAACTCATTCCAGAGAGTTTTGAAATTACTTCCACTTTTCACTCAATGTGCCCTGGGCTAGATGTTCATACGTTCTGCCCACAATGCTATGTCAACTCTTCAATAACAATTTAATGCCCATTTTTCTGTTAGCGCTGACTATAAAAAATATAGAATAAAAAACAACAATAATTATGAACGCAATTGTCTTAGAGGTTATATTAAAAATATTTAACCACTCTTATGGCATGGGCACTGACCAATCAAGCCAGAATGCCATGCTTGTATGTACCAGACAAATACTAGCCCTATAATAAGTACTGTCATATTATTATATCAGTTTGTAGTTTATAGAACATTTTCATATCAAGTAAGTCATTTGAATTTCATAAAAGTCAACTAGGCATGATTATCCCCACTGCACACATAAAAATGATCAGACAGGTAAATGATTTTTGCTATTGCTTTTCATAGCTAGTTAATGATAGAAGTGAAAATTCAAATGAGGTTATAACTCATGATCTAATAATGTTACACTATTCTCCCATAGTCTCTGACTCCAAGGAGCAAATGATCCTGATGGAATAATGCAAATGCATATGAAACAAAGATAATATTCTCAGAGGAGAAAATATACATTAGACACTTCAGATTCAGAGAAGGAAAGGAGGGGGGGTCAAAGTCATAAAACCAATCTCCCAAAAATGGTGGCAACTACTGAATAGTTCTGGAATGAATGAGGGTCCACAGATTCAAATGTCCTTGATCATATATATCTTTGGCATCCCCTCCCCAGTGTCCCAACCTTGACATTGCTCCAAGCCTATAGAGCCTTACTCCTCAAAGTGTGATTCTCAAGTCAGCAGTATCATCATGACGTAGGAATATGTTAGAAACAGAACCTCAGCTGCCTTCCCACTCCTCCCCATGAGACTCATGAAATCTGAATTTTCATGAGATCCCAAGGAGATTTGCAGATACCTTAAAGTTTAAGATGTTCTACTCTACACACGCTTTGTGCATATTTTATTATGATTTTACAGCCATTATTAACCACCCATTCCAGCTCTTCCACTGGGTCCTCAAGAACTTATGGTCTATGCTAGAAAAATTCCCTATATCTTAAACCACTTTTTAGGTCCTCTATCACATAATGTGTTGTGTGCTCCTTATGAAACCTGATTCCTTCCTGTGAAAACTGCTTTCTTTGTAGGTCTCCCAGATGAAGGTTGCTTTTTTTCCACACCTGGAGGTGAGGCTAGGTGCTCTCCACATTCTTCATAACCATTTAGAGTCCATTTCCTTCTTCTTTCTTAAAAAATCCTGCTGTTTTAAAAGCATATGTCATCAAGCTCTACCCTTCATTATCCTGCCTTGTTGCAGTCATTTGTCATTCTCATTAGCTTCCTTAATCACTGGAGACTTAGTCTCAAATGTACTGCCTTACTATTCGTCCCCCCCCTACCCCCCACTGTCTCAACACCGTTTCACCACTCTTCACTTTCTACATTTTGTTACTCTGTTACCATTCTTGACCACTTACACACCAATGTCATGGTCACCATCCAACCCCCCAACCCGTTTTTCTCAATCCTTTACTACCTCAACTCCAGTTTTCTCCTTCACCCCACCTCAGCCACCCACTACCTCGGATCATACATTAGATCTTGTTTTTATTAGTAATTGCATTGCTTGTTAAATAATTTTCAAACAGATGCTCTTATTTTGAAAACTAAGTTAATTTTATAATCTCCCTTATTCTCCTCTACAAATTTTTGACCCCCATCTCCAGCCCACCGGTTTAACAACTTTTCACTACTCATCACCTACCTCATGAACTAGTTAGATGCAATGATCAGTCTCTTTAACCATACCTTTTGTAAAATCCCATATGCCTGGCTTCTTGTTCCCAACTTTAGTTTAACTCAATCCTCTACCTAACAAGCAGCTGAAGTGGGCTAGAGAAAAACTCATCACAAGTCTAACTTATCTCTTTAAATGGATGACCACCAAACTCAAGGGGCGGTTAGTACTATGGAGCACTTCCTCTATATTCCCCTAATTGGCCCACTCTTCCATTTTCTGAGAGAGATAGTGTCATCTCCTCTGAAAATTTCAACATTTGCTCCTCTCAGCTTTTGACTTTTTATTTCGTTGTGAAAAATTGAAGCCACCAGAAAGGAACGATCACATCTTTCCACAACCAAATCTCTCAACTACCTACTTCTCCACCCATAAACTATTTTTGCATCTATGTAAAATCAAGCCCTCTCTTTGTACACCAGATCCTACCCTCTCTCAATAACCCAAGACTTTACTGTATGACCAATGTTTCTTTCTCCTCATCCTCAATTTGCCCCTAAATATTGGATCATTCATAGCAGAACATATGCTACACTTTACATGTATATTTTCAAACATTCCTCCATTGGCCTCATGTTTCTCTCCAACTAGTTCATTTCTCTGCTCACCTAGAAAAAATAATCCATTAAATACTAGTATTCTTGCACTCCCTTATGTCCAATTCTCTTTGTAACTCTTTTTGGGCAGGTTTTCCTACCCCACTGCCCAGAAGTCACTGTTATCAGAGTCATCAACAAATCCCATCTTGCTAAATCCATGATGAGTTCTCTACTCCCACCTGGACTTTGGGCTTCTTCCTTCCCTTTCTGGCCCCTCTTGTGCCCCCGGCATTGTGCTGGGTACCATTGTGACCTCATTAACAACTGAATCTCACCTGACTTAAATAAGGTGTTAATTGCTTCCAGTGTAGGATGATTTTTATCCTAGAAAATGCTAATCAAATAACAAGCTCTTACTAAAAGCAAGCAGCCAAGAAAAAGCAGCAAAACTCCAAGGAAAGTATTATGTAATGATATTTCAGGTATTATTACAGAAAGCTTTGTCAGTTACTAGATGTGGAGACATAAAATAAGCCATGTCATCTCACTGGGCCTGCATTTATCCATTATTAAAATGAGAATGTTAAACTTGGAAAAACTGTAAGATTGTTCACTTAAGAGTGAGAGAGAAATCTTAAGCATCCTTGAGAATAAGATGTATTATTGGTCACACTCCCTCTGATTTGTCATTGGATGCAGAATAATGAATACTAAAAACTGAATTTATGCCAAACATTTCTGCTATTTCCAAAACTGGTTCGAAACAAGGAACTTTCTGCCAGGGCTGAGATATGTGTAATTTGGGATGAAATGGGAAATTTAGAGGAGTCATGCTGGGGAAATTCTGGCAGACTTACAAAATATAGCAGATGGAGAACAACAGGAGGACATAACACTGTTCCTTCTGTTTAGCCAGAGCTCTCGGCTCCAAGAGCACTCTGGGAAGGACCCAGCATGCATCAAGAGCACAGGATATTTTGGCAAGATGTTCTCAGACTTGCCTTTTGCTCAGAGTTTAGACATTTTATAGCATAAGATAAATTAATTAATGGAACTTCTATTTTTAACCAATATACCCAAACATGAATCCAGGTGACTATGGTTATTTTATTTTAAATATATTTTTATTGATTTTTTTTTTAAAAGAGAGAGAAAGAAAGGAACATTGATGTGATAGAGAAAGAGCAATTATCTGCCTACTGCATGCACCCTGACCAGGGATTGAGCCAGCAACCTGGGAATGTGCCCTGACTAGGAATTGAACCAGAGATCTTTCAGTACATGGGACAACTCTCAACCAATTGAGCCACACTGGCCAGAGCAACCATGATTTTTTTTAAAACCGTTGCCTTATGAGGAGTAAAAGGGTCTCTATTTGTTTTTATCTCCATTAATTTCCTTCCCACCAAAGAAGAAAAGATTTTACTCTGAAAGCCCTTGATTAAAGAAGCAAGATTTAATAAAAGTGCATATCAGACTGATATATATATATATATTTACAAAATCACTGTATAGTCACAATTTCATCTTGTTTCATCCCCTTCACAGCCAAACTTCTCAAAATAATTTCAGTAACTTCTGCTTGTTAATAAAATTTCCTGACCTCTAAGTCTTTATATCAGTGCAGTCTGCACTCCCCCATCTTTGAAATTGCATACTTTTTATAAAGTCATCACTGATTTTTGTCTTGACTTCTCAGAGGACCTGACCTTCTTGGCCCAGTCTTGGTTTCACTCCTCTCTTCTCACCTTTAGGAGAGTCATCCTGTCTTGCTACCAAATCTTGAACTTTCTTAAGGCTCAATCTACATCCCCATCCACATTCTATACCCTTTCTCTACTCAACCTCACCCATGCCAACAGTTTTCATTATCTTTTATAAACAAAGTCTCATACATTTCTATTGCCAGTTGAGACCTTTTCTATGAGTTATAGGAACCATAGGTTCCTATAAAATTACCTCCATAGGTTCCTATAAAATATGTATAAAATTACCTCCTCGGTAATTTTATACATAGCTATCACAAAGGCATATCAAAGCCAGCATGCTCCAAGTTAAATGCATGCTCTTTTCCTCCTAAACTCAGACCTACACTAATGTTCTTTATCAATGTAAATGGACCTAGCTTTTGGCTGGAATAATTGAATGGATTTACTATCTACTCAATGGATAATTCAATGGATTAACAAAGATCCAAAGAAATAGAATATAGTAGAAAACAAAGCACCAGATGACAGTCTCCCAAAGATGCCATCCATGAGGGCATCTTCAGAGACAACCTGGTTTCTTTCCTGCTTGAGGCCAAGCTATTTATCTCATCCTTTAATTTTGTGAATTACCCAGTATGTGCAGGTAAACAAGCATATTCATTTATTTGTTTGCTTCTACAACATTATTAATGCTTTCAATCAAAGAAAGTTAACTGATTTAGTCCATAAGATGAAATTAATGGATAAAGATCAGACTTTAATTCATATAAAAAATGTATCTTCTTTTTGGGTTTTCATACATTTAAAAAATTGATCACAGATCAAAACAAAGTGAAAAAAAATTCAATTTCAAAAGGCAGAATTTAGACACTTTTCCAAAGTGGAGATACAAAAGGCCAAAAGACATATGAAAAAAAATGCTCAGAGGCACTAATCATCTGAGAGATACAAATTAAAACAACACTGAGATATCACCTCTCATCTGTCAGAATGGCTATCATCAACAAATCAACAAATGACAAGTGCTGGCGAGGATGTAGAGAAAAGGGAACCCTAGTATACTGCTGGTGGGAATGCAGACTGGTGCAGCCACTGTGGAAAGCAATGTGGAGTTTCATCAAACAATTAAATATGGAACTGCCATTTGACCCAGTGATCCCACTTCTAGGAATATATCCTAAGGAACCTGAAACACCAATCAGAAAGAATATATGCAACCCTATGTTCATAGCAGCACAATTTACAAGAGCTAAGATTTTGGAAACAGCCTGAATGCTCATCAACAGATGATAGATAAAAAAAATTAATTGTGGTAAAAACAAACCAAAAAATGGCGGTGCACTTACACAATGGAATACTACATGGAGGTAAAAAAGAAGGAACTCTTACTATTTGTAATAAGCAAATAGCTGACCTGGAGAGTATTATGCTAAGTGAAAAAAGCCAGTCAGAGAAAGCTAAGTATCATATGATCTCACTCATGTGGAATCTAATAAATAATATATACTGATGAACAAAATAGATCCAGAGACATAGAACAGACTAATTATTTCAGAGAGAAGATGGAGGTGGGGGTTGGGGAGAAAAAGATTAACCAGGGAACTTATATGTATGTGTATATGCATAGCCCATGGACACAGGCAATAGTGTGGTAAAGGTTTAGGAGGGACAGGTATAGGAGGAAGGGGTTAATGAGAAAAACAAAAATAAAAAAAACAAAGGAGATAGCTTTTGCGTCAACCTGTAATACTTTCAACAATAAAAATAATTTTTAAAAAAGGCAGAAGTTATACCATCATATTTTAAAATAAAAGATAAAAAACTAAAATTTAATCATATAAAAATAACTACAGAATTATAATCACCTTTAACTAAAATGTAAATGAAGACAAAAATCAATACTATATTTATGCATTCTACTTCAAACCACTTATTGAATGTCTACCATGTACTCCTACACCAGCCATCTATCAAATCTTTGCATTAGTAGATCAATTTCCTTGAACTATTAGTACGAGAAAACATTTATTGAATGCTTACCATATGTCAAACCTCATGCTAAACTATTTTGCATTTAATCCTCTCAACAATCCTAAATGAAGAATTGTTAATCCCATTTTTATGAGGAGAAAATTGATGCTTAGATATGGTATATAATTGTCCAAGGTCATATAGTTTCAAGCAGCAAAATTAAACCTGGGTCTGCCTGACCACAGAGTCCCAGTTATTTTTACTACACTGGTAATCAGTGTAGTATCATCACTAAAATACAAAACCTATAAAAGAAACAGAAGACTAGAAAGAGATGGAAGGCAACCTGATTATCACAAATAAGACACCAATGTCACACAAATAACCAGCTTACTGTCCTTGCCTTTCTTTCCTACTCCTTCTTTCCTTCCTGTGTGTATCCATCCATCTATCCAAACTTGATTGAGTTCTCTTTATGCTCTTTATGTGGCAGCAGTATGCTAGCCATGGATGTAGAATAGTAAATAAGACACATCTTAAGATCTTTATTGGGAAGATTGAGAATTTAAGCAAGAAATTGCAAAAATCTCTTGGAAGCTACAAAGTATCTTCCCCAAGTATCATTGGAGCTCACAACAAGCCATACTTTCATGCATTAGGACACTGAAGTACCTACATATAAAACAACTTCTCAAAAACATATTAGACCAAACATAATCCCCTTGATGGTGACCTGGGATTTATATACAGGCTTGCTGACTGTTGAGTTTAAGACTTCCTTACAATGCTACCTGACTATTTATTCCCCATTTTCTTCTCTGGCCTAGACTCTCTATTGAAATAATCAAAGAGGAACCACAGCTGGTGAGTCTGAGGGAGAAGTAATGAAGGCCACATATTTCACTGAAAAGTGTTGCCATTCTTATATTCCTTTTTGTTTTAAAAAATATTTTTATTGATTTCAGAGAGAAAGGGTGAGGGAGAGAGAAATAGAAACATCAATGATGAGAGAGAATCACTGATTGGCTGCCTCCTGCACACCCCCTACTGGAGATGGAACCTATAACCCGGGCATGTGCCCTGACCAGGAATCAAACCATGACCTCCTAGTTCATAGGTCTATGCTCAACCATTGAACCACACTAACCCAGGCTCCATTGACTTTTTTAGAGAAAAAGAAGTGAGGGAGGGAGGGAGGGAGGGAGGGAGGGAGAGAGAGAGAGAGAGAGAGAGAGAGAGAGAGAGAGACATCGATGTGAGAGAAACTTGTATTACTTGTTCACTGATGTTTCTGCAAAGCTCAGTACATGATGAATCTTCAAAAAGTATTTGTTGAATAAAATAGAATGAATGACCCTCCAATTTACAGATAAGAAAATGAGGCTCCAAGGGTTTGAGTAACTTCTGAAAAGTTACTCATAGGATTTCTATGGGTGTGCCTGATTCTAAACTTCACTGCCCTATGCAAAAGGCCCTGGCAAAAGGGATTAAAATGTCAGACAGCAGGCAGGGCTAGATGACAGGCAAGTGTTCTTTTAGGTTTTTCATTCTATTGTGGATGCAATCAAAACCAAAAAGGTACATTGATCATGCTTTCCCCAGGGAGTCCTGAATTTCCAAAGGAACAAGAAAACTTGAGAAATCTATTGATCTCCCGTTTTTGTCATGCTGTACAGGTGACAAGGATCAATGAAGATTTGTACTCTTCTGCCCATGACCCTACAATTTTAATTTGTATTTCCACCCAGAGTCCCACAACTTTACCAGATGCACTGCTCAGAGTGCCCACACCTTGCCAGTGTCACCCTCTGTGTCAGCTCGGTTTTGTCAGCTCCTTGCAGTTCAGAGAAATGTCTCCCCCATCCTCTCCAGCTCCCTGCACGCCAAGCCAGCAAGCCCAGCCCCGCTGTCCTCTAATTTGCCTGACACACACTCATTGGCCCACAGCCTGAGGAGGGGCGGGGCTTCTGTCTCTCGGGGGCTCTTCAAAAGAGATCCTTGCAGAAGCGCTCACCCTCCCCTGCCTCCTGCACAGGGGCTGTGCTTCCCTGTCTGTTTTCTCTTTCCTTTCTGTCTCATCTTGGGACAGAGGCTCTTTCCAGAGGAAGCTGGGGTCTTGGATTTTAATGTCCATGATGGAAAAATATGAGAATGTCTCCTGGACCACCCAGCAGGAACTGGAAGATCCATTCAAGAAATACCTGAACAGCACAGAGGACTACCTGACCTTTGTCTGTGGGCCTCAGCGCAGCCACCTCTTCCTCCCGGTGACTGTGGTGTACACCCTGATTTTTGTGGTCGGGGTCGCTGGCAATCTCCTGGTGTGCTTGGTGATTCTTCGGCACCAGACTATGAAGACACCCACCAACTACTACCTCTTCAGCTTGGCTATCTCGGACCTCCTGGTCCTGCTCCTGGGGATGCCCCTGGAGGTCTATGAGATGTGGCGTAACTACCCCTTTCTGTTGGGGCCCGTGGGCTGCTACTTCAAGACGGCCCTCTTTGAGACTGTGTGCTTCGCCTCCATCCTCAGTGTCACCACCGTCAGCGTGGAGCGCTACGTGGCCATCCTCCACCCTTTCCGCGCCAAGCTGGAGTGCACCCGGAGGAGGGCCCTCAGGGTCCTGGGCATCATCTGGGTCTTCTCTGTTCTCTTCTCTCTGCCCAACACCAGCCTCCACGGCATCAAGTTCCACCACTTCCCCAATGGGTCTTTGATCCCGGGCTCTGCCACCTGTACGATCATCAAGCCCATGTGGATCTATAATTTCATTATCCAGGCCACCTCCTTCCTCTTCTACATCCTCCCCATGACTGTCATCAGTGTCCTCTACTACCTCATGGGGCTCAGAGTGAGTATCCCAGTGGCTGGCTTGGGGCAGCATCCTTTTATTTTTTTTTTTTTTTTATTTTTTTACTTGCTGACTCCAAGTTTTGTAAGAGGAACTTAGAATTGGAGAAATTCAGAATGGAAAGGGAGCATAGAGCAACACAGAATGAGCTCCGAGGGGAAACCCCGAAGTTAAAGAACTTGCCTCATTTGGACAAATAGTACCCCAAAATATATAAATTATTTCCTCTAAGTCACCTTTATGATTCTTCCCTCTATATCCGGGGTTCTCAAACCTAAGTGTTCTCACCAATTATCTAGAAACCTTACTATGGGTAGCAATATGCAAACCCCTCCCCTGGGAAAATTCTGATTCAGGACGTCTGAGGTGGAGCCTCATTATATGCCACAGGTGGTCACCCTGGAGAGCCCGTTTCACAGCCTGCTGACTTTTTTTCTGCCCAGATCTATGGCCTGCACTGAAATCTTCCTCTGCACCAACTTGGTCCGAGTATAACATAAACTATCCCCGCCATTTATACTCCAAGACAAATACAGGGTGGGACAAAAGTAGGTTGATAATTGTGAGTACGCAAAACACATATTCTTATATTATTGTTGTCATTATTATTACTATTGTTATCATATTATTTTCCATCTACACAACTGTAAACCTACTCTTGCCTCGCTCTGTATACAGTTTTACAGTCAGACTCTCTCCGGTGATTGCTTTGATTCTATCAGGTTTGAAATATCAGGTTAAAATGCAAAAAATATGCCCTAAGCCAGATCAACCTGGCCTTCTCTTGAGAAGGTGGAGATTTGGGGATAGGGTAAAGAGAGCTCATAAAATAGAGTAGAAGGCAGTGTGAATAAGAGATTGCTGGGATTAGTAGAAAATTATTACTGCTTATGCTACGTATCTTATACTTAGAGGTTCCTTTTCTGTGCACATAATGATAAATCAATTTCTTCCTTTTTTCTATTTTTTCTGAGTCTAAATAAGCTGAGAGAAACTGTTTTTGATGAGGGTAGAAGTAAGTCTATGTCGTTGTATTCTAGTATACTCTGAATCCAAATTCATAGAGATGACATCTGCCTGTGACAGTTTTATACCCTTTTAAGGAGGTGGCTTGTGTAGGAAACAATTGTGAGGCCATTTAGACTCTCGGGTCTGAAGCTCACATCTACTCTGCCTTTAGGCAAGCCACACGACTCTCTTCTGGAATTACTTTTCACATTTATAAAATGAAAAGGTCACATCAGATTATATTTAAGGCTCCTTATAGCTCTAACATCTGTGATTCCTTTAAACAATGGGAATGAAAAAATGTGTGAGTAGGAACAATGTGAGTTATAAATTGAAAGAAAAACAAAGCTGACATCACATTTACATCACATGTTTCAATTTGGTTCAGACACCACATATGACGTAACAATTAATATATTCCATATCATTGGTGAATACCCACTGGACCTAAGGTGAATGACAATAAATTCTAAGTACACGGATGTATAGACATAGAAACAACTCTAATCAAGCAGAGAACTATGCTATTCTCCTCTTGAAGGGCTGGCTGCTATATTCCCAGAGACATATGTTTTCCCAGAGAACCTCACAATCATGTCTTTAGAATGCTCTGTGCATTTCACCTGGGGGATAGGACTTCTGTATGATTCCAAATACTGTGAGTCCTGTGAGGAATATCCACCCCAAACTGGTCAATACCATTTCATCCAACACCAAGCAATCACTTACCTTGGGTCAATTTGGAGGAAATATTTAATTTGTGTAGGAAACACATACATTTCTCTACCTTCAAACTAAGAGACTTGGAAACATTATCTCACAGGGCTATTTTGATCTAAAAGATTTTAAAGAGACTTAAGCAACTCTGACGATGATTGTTATTGATTCCCTTAGTAAATCTTAATTTAATCTTAATAAGTCTTAGTAAATCTTAATGATAGACTCTGGGACCTACTGCCTTCAGGAGATGGGAAACCATCGGTTGATGAAATCCAGGATGGGGGAAGAAGGAGAGCCACATGTATGCTCGAAACTGAGTAGTCAGTGCAGCTTCTTTCCAAGACACAAGTCTCCATTGAGCTGCTCTCCAAATATCAAACATGATGGAGATGGAAAATATCCAATCCCAGGGCAAGTTCCTCCCATTCGGGAGGAGGTTCTTTTGAAGCTCTTACAAACTCCTTGTATGTCCTGCATACAGCATTAATGCTTGAGTTGAGGAGCATGTATTATGGATTGCAACAGAATTCAGCCATGCCAACCAGAGTTGAGCTTTTATAAATTTAAAAAAATTTGTTCAGATTGTAGACATATTGCTCTGTTGGTGGAGTGTCAAACCATGCGCCAAGAGGGTGTCAGTTTGATTCCCAGTAAGGGCATGTGCTGGGTTGCAGGCTCGATCCCCAATAGGGGGTGTGCAAGAGGCAGCCAATGGATGTTTGTCTCTCTCCCTCTTCTTTTCTCTCTCTCTAAAACCCAATAAAAATATTTTTTAAAGAAATGTTCAGATACTACTTAAAGAATCACCACCTCTTCCAATAAGAATATTTATAATTTCTAAACTCGGAAACATACGTACTCTTGTTAGTAATATTAATAAAGTAGAATTTCCCAAATTGTGCTTTTCAAGATGGTACGAGGTATTCCTCTAAAAGGAGTTTGGGGAAGGCATTGTTTAGACAAAGTAGTATTATCTCCCTTGAGGCTGGGGTGAGAGATGTAGGATGTGGAAGGTGGGCATGCGAGAAGGGTGATACATTATGCTTTATGAAGATTCAGAGAGCCCATTAGCATATTAAAGGCTCTGAGAAGACCCACAATGGAGACTATAGACTTCATAATACGGTTTTGGCTTTCTACTGCCAATCCACCACATAGGAGAATGATTGCATTCTAATAGATGTATAATAATTACTGAATGAACTAGAGACCCAGTGCATGAAATTCATGCACTGGGGAGGGAGGAGGTCCCTCAGCCTGGCCTGCGCCCTCTTGTAGTCCAGGATACCTTGGGGGCTGTCTATGGGGGGTGGGCCTAAGCCAACAATCAGACATCCCTCTTGCAGTCTGGGACCCCCTGGCTCCTTACTGCCTGCCTGCCTGCCTGCCTGCTCACTGCTCCTTAGCGCTGCCACAGAGGCAGGAGAGGCTCCTGCCATCCGCTGCACTCACTAGCCTTGAGCCCGACTTCTGACTGAGCAGTACTCCCCCTGTGGGAGCACACTGACCACCAGGGGACAGCTTCTGCATTGAGCATCTTCCTCCTGGTGGTCAGTGCACATCATAGCAACCAGTCATTCTGGTTGTTCCACCATAATGATTGTTTAGGCTTTTATTAAATAGATGAATGGAAAAGCCTATCTAACTTTTTTTTAACTTCATAATTTCACATTTTTCATAGAATGCCTATTAACTTGCCATATATCAAAAGGGTTCTAGAGAATAGCAGATGATAAATGGTTGTGATGCAACTTGGCCACATTCACCTGTCCAGTTGAGTTAGATGATCTAGATTCAACTCCACCTCCAACTTATTGTTAAACTTTGACAAATTCTTACATTTATTTTAATTCCCCATTTTTGGTCTGAGAATGAGTGTTAGGGTGACGCTTCTCAGATCCTAACAGATGGGAAAATATTTTCTTTCTTAACATTTCTTTTCACTTCCCTTGCAGCTAAAGAAAGACCAAACCCTTGAGGCAGACAAAATAACTGCAAATATTCAAAGACCCTACAGAAAATCAGTCACCAAAATGCTATGTAAGTCCTCCATTTTGTTTTCATTTATTTATGTTTATAAAAGGAAGAGTTGCATTTGGTGCTGAGAAGTGCTTCTGAGTATAAGGATCAAAATTTTCCTGAAATCTAGGATTATGATCTTGTTTTCTATTAAGCATGTTTCTAGGACCTCTTTGATTCCTACTCCCATTTTTAACACTCAGAACAACACACTAAATTGCATTCACTGTAATATGCTATGTGCTTCTTGGTAAATCATATCCAGCCTACAAGCTTTTGAGCATCTCTTTCTTCTTGTAAAGTAAGCAGATGTTTTTAAAATTACTTTTTATGGATTTGTTTTAAAATATAAAGAAAACTGTGAGTGTGCCACTTAGAAAATGCACAAATAACATACACAAACATGTTATAACTCATTTCAAGGGATCACGAAACCCCCTGCTATCCATTCTTGGACTCCATGAAATACTTTAACTCCAGATTAAGAACAGCTGCTTAATAGTCCCTCTATGTGGTCATTCCACCTATGACATTGCATGATTTTATATAAATAATGTTTAAAAAATACATAACCAGGCATTAATCCACACACTCCAATAAGCATTTGATAAAAATATTTGATCCAGTGCTACCCTATAGGAGATAGTGATGGGAGAAAGAAGGTTTATGATATAATTTCCAAGTCAAAACCTAAGGTTTGGAAGAAACAAATCCTCCAGGCTAATATGTACATACATGAAACACTCACCATAACTATATGGTGTTTACAAACAAAAAATAAAACCTGTACAAGTCACCAGAGTTTGTCATTTCAACTCTAAGACTCATCTTCTTCAAAATGTTTTAGTCCCTGTTGGCACTTGACTTTGCCGGTTAAGAAATCTCATGTCTTTATTATTGCTCCCCTTTTTCCTTGATTGTAATCTACTCTCACAAAAAGACTTGAAGCACATTCATGTTAAAATCACAATGATAAAATATGCTGCAAAGCATTTGCCTTTAGTATGGAGGGTTCGTTTTTAAAGCAATTAAAATTTTAATTACAGGGAATTGTAGGCAGTAGTGAGCAGATTAGGGACTTTTTTTTTGAGAGGTAAACTCAGAAGAAACTTCCAGATATTCCTGAAACCACACCCCACAGGTAAATAACTTAACTCTGAATATGTTTAATGCCAAAGGAAATATATGTACTATTGACTACAGAAACCTCAAATGTGCTCACAAATACAGAAAACTGTAAAATAAACAACCATGTACCCATTACCCAACCTCAAACATTACCAGCTCATAACTAACCTTGTTCCATCTATATCACTATCTCTCCCTTGCCCCTACAAGATTATTTTGAGGCAAATCTCAAGCATCATGTTTTGGAAAAGGAAAATATTTCATAACTTCAGAAGAAGAAAAAATAGATCCTATCTAATAAAAAAGTAATATGCAAATTAACCATCACTCTGTTATACCCACCAGCCACGCCCACCAGCTAACCAGGAGTGACTATGAAAATTAACCCAACCAAGATGGCTGTGGCCATGGAGAGAGCAGGAGGGAGGCTTGGGTTTTCCCGGTGATAGAGGAAGCCATACTTTCCGCACACCCTGGCTGGTGCAGGCCTCCACTCTAGGCTACAAAGTTTTAATTATAGAAGATAAATAAAAACCAACAAAAATGGTGGCAGTCATGGAGCTGGAGAGAGCAGAAGGCTAGGCTTGCCTCCTGCAATGAAAGAAGCCATGCTTCTGCAGCCCTGGCCTGCCTTGGCCTCCGATTAAGGCTACAAAGTTTCAATTGTAGAAGATAAATAAATCTCAGATACCAGGGCCTCCACTTGGGTCAGTGGGGGGCGTGGTCAGCCTGCAAACTACCACAGGCCTCTCACCCAGGCAGCCCCATGCCCCAAAGGAACCCCTACCCTGATCTAGGACACTCTTTAGCTGGCCCTCACCCATGTACCAGGCCTCTATCCTATCTAATAAAAGAGTAATATGTAGATTAACCATCACTCCAATACACAAGATGGCTACCCCCATGTGGTCAAAGATCCTGTATACAATATGGCCACCACAAGATGGCTAGCAGGAGAGGGGAGTTGGGAGGAACCAGGCCTGCAAGGGAGGGCAGTTGGGGGTGACCAAGCCTTCAGGGAAGGGTAGTTAGGGGTGACCAGGCAGGCAGCAGAGAAGTTGGGGATGACTGGGCCTGCAGGGAAGGGCAGTTGGGGTGGGATCCAGGCCTTCAGGGGAGAGCAACTGGGGAGGGAGGGAGACCAGGCCTGCAGAAGAAGGCAGTTAGGGACAAACAGGCTGGCAGGGGAGCAGTTAGGCATCAATCAGGCTGGCAGGCAGAAGCGGTTAGGGGCAGTCAGGAAGGCAGGCAAGTAAGCAGTTGGGAGCCAGCAATCCTGGATTGTGAAAGGGATGTATGGGCAGTCGGACATCCTTTGAGGGGTCCCAGATTGGAGAGGGTGCAGGCTGGGCTGAGGGACACCCCCTACCTGAGACACACACACCCCATGCATGAATTTTGTGCACCAGGTCTCTAGTATATTTATATGTGTGGAGATTAAATGACCCATAGAGTAACTGCAGTAGCACCAATTGCTGTCTTGGGAGCTGAATACTGTATAAGAAACTAGAAAGTACAACTTCTTGTGAATCTATAATTATTTTAAAATAAAAAAGTAAAAAACAAGTAAAGAGAAACTAGAAGCAATTCTGTAGTCTAGTTACATCTAATATAATAGATACATCCCCTATCCCAATCAAAAGATGCTTGTAAAGGATTATTATACTTATGATTGTCCTCTTTCTCTCTCCTCTCTCATCCCTTACAGAATTTTAAATGATTAGATTCAGAGCAGATTTTAGTTCTTTCTAGAGTAACAAATAAATTCATACTATAGTCAATAATTTTTTATTAATCTATGATCAAATGCTTGAACCCAACCATTTTATTTATATAGCCAATTTATGTGGTTCCAACAGTCCACTTGCAACATAATTTATTTCCCTCAGTAGAATGTTTTTTGAATAAATTTGATGCTATTTTAAAAATGTTCTAAAGAAGACTTACATTATATAAGAAATCTTGTACAATCATACAGAAAACTGATACTAAGTTCTATATAATTCATTCTTATGCTTAAATATTTTATGTAGAGGCTCTTCATGGCCTAGTTAGTCTGTAATAATGATAACCAAGATGAAAAGGAAAATGCTAGATGGAATGGATGGAGTTAGTAGCCATTTGATACCTATCCTTGTTTTGACTGCCTTTTGTTCTCCCATTCATCCTTCTTTTTCAGTTGTCTTGGTCTTAGTGTTTGCTATCTGTTGGACCCCATTCCACATTGATCGGCTCTTCTTCAGCTTTGTGGAGGAGTGGACTGAATCCCTGGCTGTTGTGTTCAACCTTATCCATGTGGTGTCAGGTAAAATCTTAGCTGCTTTGGTTGCATCACAAGTATCTGGGTAATTACAGCTTCTTTATTTTGCTCAGAACAGTAGGTTCTGTCTAGATCTACTAATTTATCATGGGGGCCTGCTGTACTAAATATCAATTGGGTATGTTATTGGTCCAAGAAAAATATAACTGATCACTCCTTTAGATGCTACTTTATGGAAGACCTCAACTCCAAGCATGATGACTACAGCAGAAAAATGATCTAAGGAGTAATTGCCTTGATATTCTTTCCAATGACCACATGATTGAATTGGGTCCTATTTATTAAATGTCCATGTCCCTGAAATCTTGTATTGTTTTTAGCAAGTGTTAGATCCCCATGAAAGCCAACCAAAGGTATTACTATATTCATGGTGCATCAAGGTCTGTCTTTAGGCTACTTTAACACTGCTTGTTGAAGATACTAGAGAATGTGGTAGAAATAGGGGTGCGAAGGTCACTAAGTCAGAGGACCTGGATTTGCATCTCACTTCCACCATTAATTTTCTGAAGAACACGGCTTCTTTTATGTCAGTTTCCTCAGTTATAAAATGGCAATAACACCTTCCTGTATAATATAAATATGGGCTAATGGTAAGAAGCAAATAAAATATTAGCTACTAAGAAATTTTAAACTGTAAAATGCCATATATCTTTCTATAATCACCACATATTATCATCACCATTTTACTGTTGCAGAAACAATTTAACAAGAAAAAAATGGCATTCTTCTGACAAATAGTAAAGGCAGGGTTGGACAAAATCATCTAACTACAAGTTCAGCGTTCTTGAGCCCAAAATAGAGCAAAGAATGGCCATGTGGGTCCCCCTTAGTCAGTATGTCTGTAAGCCTTGGGTTCACACCACTTCTGTCCCTCTGCTTTTGCTAGTCACCAGCTGGTTTAGAGAGGCAAGATAAGATCAATTTGTGCATATTAAGCTCCAGATGTGTACAGAGTAAAACAATTGCATTCATATGTATATTTAATATCATCTATATAATTTACTTTCTACTCTCTCTTTTTATTGAACTGAAAATATCAGCAGACCTTGTGTACAGCTTATACTTGGACATTAGAACTTCCTGTTACATTAAACTATTATTTTAGACAAAAATTTCAAAATTATTTACAGCTCTTCAAGATAATCTGAAAAAAATGGGATGTGTAAATAAACTGGAAAGTACTACAAGATCACATGAGACCTGACTAGCTGACTATCCTTCTCTAAATGTAACAAGATGACCATTTTAAGACTTCCAAATTATGGTATTTATAACATTTTCCTATTAAGATATAATATTAATTACTGATGTAGGGTAGAGATCTTGCCTCTATAATATTATTCCAAGTTCTTGGAAACCAAATTCTAAGTCCATTACCTCTTACCATATCTCAAAGTTCCTGGCACATAATAAGAGTTCAATCAATATTTGTTTATTGAATTAATTAATAGTCCATAGAAATGTTTTCCTTCTCTCTTCCTTTATTCCCAATTCTGTGCACAGGGCCTATGGCACTTTTCTATGAACTAAATAAATGAGGACAATGATGAATATGTTGATGACAGTACAGTACCTGTCACTTGCTTTATATTCTCAACCATTCTCAACACCTCTGTGGATAGTATCTCAACTTTACCCTCACAATAATCCAGGGAGGTGAGTTAGGCTTGTATTATAATTCCCATTTTATAGAGAAAAAAATTGAAGTGCCAATTCTGCATAAGGTCTCAGAATAAGCAAAGCCAAGATCGGAAACTAAGTCCTCTGATTCGCAACCTTAGGCTCCTAGTGCACTTTGGGGAAATAAAATAGGATATGGTCATAAAGGATGAACATATACCAAACAAGAAAGTGGCAGTGTGCAAGGCACTTGGTGAAGAAAATAAATGGCAAGATGCAGTTATTTAATAAGGTTGGAAGTTAGGTGGGAAGACCCAAGGATGAGAAAAGTGAAATAAGAAGAGGCACTGGGAAATATTTCTTTGAAGAGATATTAAGCACACAAGGAATCTCAACAGGGACAATGCCTTGACTGACTTACCATTCCTCATTGCTTACAAGTTTCAAATTATGGATTTAAGCACAACTCCAATGAGACAAAAACATCTCTCTTCCTCTGATAGTTAAGCATATTTTATTAATGCCGTGGGAACATGCTCTTTAATTAAACAAGTGTGGATCAAAGGAAGTTGCAGAACATCTCAAAGAGATCCCTTGCTGGCCTAAATTGCCAAGACTCTTTAATCTTTCTGTGTTTGATTCCTATGTACACAGTTGGTAGAGCATTTTGTATCCTCAATTAGTGTCTTGTATATATTATCACTTCCAAAATAGGCAATCATGGGGATTCTAAGCTTTGTTAAACATTTATGCTTCTTTCTAGGATGCCTCTCATGCAATGTCTCCTCGGTGTGTCTATTTAACCCCTGCATTCCAGGTGTCTTCTTCTATCTGAGCTCAGCTGTCAACCCCATTATCTATAACCTACTCTCTCGCCGCTTTCGAGCAGCGTTCCGGAGCGTGATCCCTACTTCCTGCAAACAGTGGCACCCCCAGCATCACCCACAAGGGCCACCTATCCAGCGGAACATCTTCCTGACAGAATGTCACCTTATGGAGCTGACTGAGGAGGCGGGCCCCCACTTCCCCTGTCAGCTGTCCATCAGCAGCGCTCACCTCCACACAGTGCACTATTCGGGACAGACCCCATCAAAGGAACTCTCAACGAATTGACATTCATCTCTGCCTCCACAGTTATGGGAGGGTCAGCCCATAACTTAAGCCGTCTTATGTGATAATGGGGAGGAAAATGGCTCTCCGAACTTATATATCCATTTCTAGGTGTGTTTTTAAACAAATGTGAAAATCGCTACTTAAATCTGGATCTAAAACCCACAACCTTCTGAAAATCTGGAGCCTCTTCACTAGTTGTTGAAGAGAACATGACTAGCAAAGTAGCTATACTTTGAGTATTTTCCACTCTTGCAAATGGTTTTTCCTGAATCCTCCTCACTCTGAGTCAGGCTGTGGTCACTCTAACAACTAATGGCCCCTGTCAGCCACAAGAAGGAAGACATGTAATATGGTTTTCCTTCCCATGATTTAAAGGGTCCATGCCAGAGTTCCACAGCAAACTACTTACCCAACTGCCTCATATTCTGCCATCATAATGTGATTCCTTAGAGTCTGAAGACTTTTACTTTTAGAAGTGTCTGCCTGATAACATGGGAATTATCCTTACAACTATTACCCCCACCATCCCCATGTCCAAGTCATTATCAGTCAGTCCTCACCAGGAATGTGACCAGGTACAAGTTCTACCTAGAGAAGAAGGAAATGAGGTAGAAGGCTGTGGTGGAAGATCATAAGATACATAAACTATTCCTAACACAAACTCAGCTATTTTCACAATTTGGTCTAGATTTGGATTTCTTTTTAACTTCATTTAAAAAAAAAAAGTGTGGTTTACTACTATCTTGATAAAAAGACAAGTCAGATGCTAACTACTGGTCTCAAACCCATTATTTTCAACTATTCAATCCTGCCTTACCTATATAATACTCCCCATGTGTAATATGGGAAAAAACCTACTTTCTTGAACTCATCTTCCATCATATCATCTCAAGAAACTGTATTACTTGTAATTCTTACGAAAATACATCGCAGTTTTCTCAGCTGCACATATTTGCTTATTAGACTGACCTTTTTATCACCAATCTCCATCTTTTTCTATCCTACCTATCCTTCAATCTCCATCTCAATGTTGTACCTCCTCCATGCAACCTTGTTTGATGTATTTGATAGATGTGGTATCTGAATTCTGTCACTTTATGTCTGGTAAGCTTTTTCTTTACTCTGCTTTGTATTTCTGTAATTTATATTCCTGCTTTGCCAGAATGTAAATGTATCAAAAGTATGGGGTATCTTGTGTTCATTTTTGCTCTTGCTGGAACCCTGGAAATATATCTATTACAATGGTAGATGTTCAGAAAATACGTGGAAAGTGAATTGACTTCACATTCCAATATACTAAGCCAAACAATGGCTCCAAAGAGAACCATGTTAAGAACCAGAAGAATCTGTTTCTTACAGGGATGCCTCAGTTGGTCATTTAATTAGGTGAGTTTATAACGGTGTACTTGCTGTGCCTGCGGTACAAGAAGGCCCTTTCCCATCCCCTGGTTTACTGATGCTGAAATATGCAAGTTCTAACATTTAGTTTCTGATGATTTTTCCTAAATTGAATGAACCATCCTATTGAAAACTTGGGGTCATGGTCTCTGATGTCACCATTTCTTAACTGAACAGGCATCTCCAGAGGTTTTGCTACTCACAAGCCGAACTTTAATGAATTATAATTCTCCAGTGATGATTTATTTTGGTGAGCAGAACTCTCTGGTCTTTTGTGAGTTAAGTTGAAAAGACTTGGCAAAACAAAACCTCAGAAATGGAGGAGAAATGGGTTTCCTTCTTGCCTTTTAAAGTAGACACATTCTTGATGAAGATATAATAGGGTCATTATCCTTAACATCAACTCCCAATGACCAGGCCTAAAAATGCTACTGTTATAGGTGGATAGATAGAAAAAGAAATAACACTAAAACTGAAGTTAGTAATTGGGATGTTTGATTAAAACTTTGGTCTCCTTTTTATTTTCTCTTCTTTCTAAAAATTTATAACCCCCAAATTATCACTAACCCATTAACTTTTTCATTCAACAGATCTTACCTAAGTATACAGTAGGTAAATTGCATGCTCCAGGTTATGAATTCCCCAACCCTGAAAGTTTGAATCTAAAAGAAGAGATTGTTTTTGAAAGCCATTACAGAGTTAATTATTCAAATCTAATTGTGAAGTGTGCTACAAAATACAAATACAAGTACTATGAAACTATATTAAAAAAAGATATTGGCCAAGCCATACGGCAATAGGTTTAATTAAGCACATATATACATATGGAAGTTTATATTTTAAAGTGAAAATTGAAATGCACATATCCTAGAGTTAGTTTATATAAGCATTCATACAAAATTAGTAAAACAAAGAGAGACACTAAATTTTCAACTCCACTCATAGCTGACCTCATCGTCTCCCCATGAATTCCTTGTGATCTCTGAATTTTAGAATTATGATAGAAGAAGTCAGTCAGATAAATGCTGGCAATTTAACTTTTCTGCAATGAAACAGTGACTTCTGAGCTCTCTAGTAATTCACAAACTCAGTGAACTGAAGCTCTGACATTCAGAAGGTTGCTTGCCCAATTAGTTGGTCTAGACCAAAGAGATAGCAGAAATTCTTAATCTGAGACTTATTAACAAGTGTCAGAAGGCCCAAGAATCCCCTGAAATTGATTTTTTAATTATTAGTTTGTACTTTCTTTCTTGGCGACAAGATTTATACTTTGATTATCTTCTAAAAATAGCCTATGACTTAAATTACCATAATCACTGTTGTAAAGTGCCCTTAACAGTAATACATAAGGACATTCTTTTAATGGGTGAGTTGTAGCTGAATTAAGACATTGCAGGATAATTAAAAGGTATCATTATTCCAACATAAAAATCCAGTATAGATAAGTATCAGCTGTTCAGTGATATGCTGGTGCCAGCAAGGACTGGTTTGCAAAATTGTTAAATATATAGAAATTTTGAGAGCCTGTTGTCAAATGATAGCTTAAAATCAGTCACAGTGGGAATATTTACCCATAGAAATTGGAAAACACCACACCTCAGCAAACCACTAACTTTAATATGCTAGCAATCTGCCATCTTGATATAATGTGTGATTTGTTTGTAGAATAGATGGCCAATAACACTGTTATAATTACAGACCACTTAAAATTGCAGTTAACTCGTTGACAAAAAGTAGTCAATGGGCCAGATTTTGACTCAGAGGTAAAAGATAAAATAATCAAAAGCATGCTAATTATGACATGAAAACCTCATCAGCATTTTATAACTAAGCCAGAGTGGAAGAATTACCCCTGGATGCTGTCCATTAATATTAGTGCAGAAAAGAGCAACACAGCTACTCATTATCTTCCCTTTATATCTGTTTTAAGTATCCCACAGGATTCACTACAAAAAAGATGCATAATTTCCACATTCTCAGTACTTGGCTGGAGGTTGTACTGGATTATACAAGCCAAGCAAACAACCTATCCCTTTTTGTTTATATCCCGTTTGAATCATTAAATCACATTGGGGCTCTGCATTAGACACACATATATGTTATACTTTGAAAACATTTTGTAGGTAAAGTCAAGATTTGAAAGTTTTAACTAATTTTCATGTGGCCTGGAAATTGCTGCGTCTACCTAAATTATATTATTGCAGTGAAATATATACATTGTGAAAAATATATTCTGTGAATTCAGTAGGCTGATTATATTGAGCAGCTTTAAAAAAAAGTTAAAAGAAAAGCAATTCATTGTTTTCAAAGAAATTAAAGTAATTGTATGTAAAAAAAAAACCTACACTAATGCCTAAATAATGATTTGTAAGCAAGTAGATATTTTTAAATAGTGCTTAACCAGTCTTGGGTAAAACTTGCTTATTTGACTATTATATCAACAGAAGGAATATCTTACCATAATTGTATGTTTCCCTTTGTAAATGTTGAAAATGTTAATATTGATTCTAACTTGATTGCCAATTCCTTACTGATAGAAACTGAAAAAAAGCTTTACTTCATAACATTCATTTGTACTATTATCTAGGTTTTCACAACTTCACTAAGAGGGAGATATTGTTTCTATGCGCCCTTTTCAGTTGACAAAAAAAGACTTATCCTCACTTCTCACTTAGTAAAATAGACAAGCCTAGATGAGTCATACAACAGTATTTACATCTCACTCATAGAACTGCCGGTTAGCTGTGGTGGCTCCTCTCTATTCTATCCCAAACTGGGCACTGACAGGAGACATAACGGTCACCCAGAGTATGTGTTTCTCAGGGTGAGCAAGTCACCTGGCCAACCCTCAAGTAACAAGCTCAGGAAGTACACCTGACTCATCACGAGGCCATACCCCACCAAACAGGGTATGTATGATTTTCCCAGAAGGAGTGGAGTGACGTGTCAGGACTAGGGACACCCAGCTGGTAAGTGCTACAGCAAGTTTGAACCCAGAACTACATGGACTGCAGTGTCTGAGCACCCCCATTACATTACAATGATTCTACATGTGACTCTACCTCATTGACATCATGGCAAAAGCCTCTCAGTTGAATGTCACCCCTAATATTAACTCATTTACTTCCCACTAGATCACCAGTACAGAACAGAGAACAAACAACAATATGGATACTGGAGACAGATGCCTGGGTTCAAATCCTGCCTATAATATGCTTAGCTGTGACCTTGAGCAGCTAATCCCTCTGTGGTCCAGTTTCCCCATCTATAAAATAGACGTTATGGTAGTATCTATATCATGGTGGTTACATAAGGGTTAAATTAATATACTACTTCTAATGGTCTTATGATCCTGCCTAACACCTAGGAAGTGCTAAAATAAGTGTTGTCCCGTTTGTGCTGCTTAATGGTTAAGCATTGACCTATTAACCAGGAGGTCACAGTTCAATTCCCAGTTAGGGCACATGCCTGGGTTGTGGGCTTGATCCCCAGCAGGGACCATGCAGGAGGCAGCCAATCAATGATTCTTATCATTGTTGTTTCTATCTCTCCCTCTCCCTTCTTCTCTGAAGTCAATTTTAAAAAATGCTTTTTAAAAAAGTGTTTGTTTATGAACCTACATGTAAGAAAATTATATCAATCTACTGGTGACATTAAAATAAATATAAGATTATATAAGATTTTTAAGAAAAAAAATGTTTGTTGGAGAATAATAACTAGGAACAGGGGCACTTTTTGTTTCATAAAGATATGCTATTTTAACATCTCCTTTTGTTTATGTTTTTAGAGAATATTAATCTCTGGCAGCATTTAAATGTAAGATGATTTAAATGAGCTCTACACCAGGAAATGTGTCAGGCTTTTTGTTTTTTTCTTGTACTCATTTCTACCAGATAAACAAGCTGCCCAAGATTCCATCAGCAATAGCTAAGAGCTCATTAATAATGAAGGCACAAATATGTATTAAAGATTGTTTCTCTGTTACATGAAAGATTAATCAATATTATGATAGGGCAGCCGCAAAGCCACAGGCACTCAAGCTGTTAAGGATATCCAAGCATTTTAATTGTTTTTGAAGGCATTTGGCTTGTCTTCCTATGGGGAATTAGATGTCTGATTTGAGGCTCTCAGAATTAGAAGACAGAGAGCTAAGGATCCAACTAATGTGATCATTCTAGCCTAGACACCAAGCTTGAGATAAATGACCAGGAGAAAGCCTCCGGGGTATTGACTGTTTCCAGTGCATGTAGAAATGAAAATGTACCTGCATCATCATCCAGAAACACTCTCACAGACACACCCAAAGTAATGTTAGACCAAATGTTTGGACATCCCAAGGTCCAGTCAAGTTAATACATAAAATTAACCACCACTGGACTCGTGCGTACTTTCCACACAGTTCAGTAGTTCTGGAAATTACACTCCAGTAATTTCATTTTCTGTGTGTGGGATAATTATGATTCATGCTTCGTATGAATAGTGTTCCAACCCCACCCCACCCACCCATCCGCTGACACAGTCACTAGAAAGCACCTTATCTCTAGGTTTTGAATTTCTACCTCAAAAGATCATGTATCTTTTACATTATAGGCACCTGGAAGTTATTAACATGTGTGTGTTAATTAATTTATAGGTTTTTCTCTTAAAGGAAAAAAAAACAAGATATTACAGAAAAGAAAATCATTTGTATATGCCAGATTAAGTATGGCTCTGGCTAACTTTGTGGTCCTCAATGTCTGGAGACATTTATTGTCACAAATAGGGGGATGCTCCTTACATCTAGTGAGTAGAGGCCAGGGATGCTTTTGAACATCCTACAGTGGCCAGGACAGCTCCCCTCATCCTCACCCCCCAAAAAAATCCCTACAAAATATTATCAGACCTAAGATGTCAATAGTGCTGAGGTGGTAAAACTCTTGCCTAAAGGAAAGAGGGTAGGACCCCCTTTAAACAAAAATTAGTTATTTATTTGAAAACAATGTTCAAACTAGAAGGACCTTAGAGTATAATTAACTGCCTCTCTGTTGACAAAGACACCATGATTTGGGACTGCAGTCCCCAGAAAGGACCAGAGCCCATGTTTACTGACACTAGTGCAGGACAGGGTCTGGTGACTCAGCCTACAAAATAGAAATCTGATTAATTACTGAATTTTGTTGTAGCACTTTTTCAAAAGAGAAATCATTTAAGATCATGTCATTGCCTCATCTATATTCATGTGGTGGAGCCTCTAAAATGTTCCCATACAAGGATCCTCATCTCTTGGTACTCAAATCCATGTGATGTCACTTTCGATATTAGATTACAGAAAAGTCTCTGGATTCTCTCCTGGGCATGGACCCCCTTTCCCTCTCCCTCAGTTTTCTCTGGGAAGCCAGTTGCCGGTGAGCTTGCAAGTGGATCCTCTCCTCGCCAAGCCCCAAAGTGCCTGCCTGTGCTGCAGGACTGTGAACCCCTGGATTACAGCCCCCTGAGAGACCCTGAGCCAGGGTGCCCAGCTAAGCTGCACCCAGGTTCTTGAATCACAGAAACTGAGATAATAAACATGCATTGTTTTATAAATTTTGTAGTGATTTCTTATGCTGTTATTACAGTCAAATTTAAAGATCTTGAAATTGTTTAAGAGGAGGAAAATCTTTAAAACCCAGGAACTTTCAATCCATTTTAGAACTATTTTAGTCAATTGATTGAATTCTAAATTGAAGGTGAAATATAATGAGACCACCATCATTCAGCCTCCAGGTATGTTTGCTAATAAAACAACTTTAATTTGTATGTTGTTAACTCTCAGGGCATTACATGAAATAAGTTTTAAAAGAAGTGAAATCTGTTTACCCATAATCCCCATTATATTTATTTATGCACTAACAGGAACTGTCTCTTGCAGAATAAAAGAAATATCACAACATCTAGTTGGTACTGTTTTTACTCACATCTAATGCATTTGCAGAGGAGACTCCCTAGAGATACTGAAAAAAATACTTGACTACCCCCAAGTGGACACATGAGTTATTTTTAAGAAAATAAAATGTAAAATTGGCACTGTCTTCCAACCACCACAAAATGGTATGCAATGATCATACATCAGACTCAGTATCTCAGAGCTGATGAAAACTTTAAAAGTTGAAACTTTGAAATTCAGAACCCTAGAGCAGATAAGATATTTGCATTCCCTCTACAGTCTGTTTTATGCTGGTACATTTCCAGGTTGCTGCTTACCAAAGCAGCTTGTTCTCTCTGCACACAGCTCCAGTTTAGCTATGCTACAGTAAGTCTTCATTTTTTTCTTGCAAACTGTCTGTAAACCACACAGGATCTCTCATGTCGTCCACACCATTCTTAATGTTCTTCATGATTTCCAGAAAAGAAGATGCTATCACTCCCAAGAAAGTATATTCAAGCAACCCAGAGCACTGGATCTTAACCTTTCTAAAAACCCTTCTAAATACTGCTACCTTCATGAAAATTACAACTGTTTCTGACATACAAAGAACACCTTAGTCTTTAAGACTCTCAAATTTTTCTAGATTCAGTTTGTTAATCATGCCTCTGAGAGTTCAGTTTGCCAAAATTTCAAACTAAAAATCTAAAACCAGCTGCCCCTCTGGGTCAGAGGTTTCCCTAAATGATAAGTGATTTTGGAGGGAAACTCAAGCTTAGGTACCAGCTTAGAGTTTACTCCAACACTTTCTACCAAGTGGGGCAAGACTACAGTTTATGAACCCCTTTGCAAACTCTAGAAAAGTACAGTTAATATGCTAAGAAAGGAGAGAAAATTGATTCTACAAAATGCTCAACTACAACCACAAAAGGTAAAGTAAGAATGGAAAACAAAACTGGAAAACCAAGAATAAGAAAGACAAATAGAAGACAGTAAGGAATATGGTAGATATTATTCCAACAATATCAATAATTGCATTGAATGTCAATGGTCTAAATGCATCAATTAAAAGACAGAAAATTGTCAGAGTGGATCAAAAAGAGTGAAAGTAAACTCAGATTAGTTGTAAATGTATATTGCAAGCTCTGGGTCACTGGGGACAAAGGGGACATTTATAATATGCTCAGCAATAAAGATAGATTAAAAAAATAAAGTTGAGACCATTGTCCCTCAAAATGTGACCAGTGGACTACATGATTTGGAACCTCTAGGGAGTTTGTTAAAACTATGCAGGCTCCTGAACCAGCTGAAATTGAACCTCTGAGCTGGAGTCTAAGAATATAAATGATAATAAGAATCTCTAGCTTGGCTAGTGTGGCTCAGTGGATTGAGCATCATCTCATGCACCAAGAGGTTGCTGGTTTGATTCCCAGAAGTACATGTGCCCAGGTTTCGGGCTCAATTCCCAGTATGGGGGGCATGCAAGAGGTAGCCAATTAATGTTTTTCTCTTTCTTCCTTGTCCTTCCTTTCTAAAATAAATAAAAACATATTTTTTAAAAAATCTCCTATAACTCTTATCCTACTAAAGTTTGAGGACTGCTAGTTTAGGCCAACATTATTCAACTGTGTTTCCTAGAAGATTGGTCTCACTATGAATTCTGGGAACTATAAAAATTATTGAACTCAGACAACTCAGGGAAAACCAGCATCCTCTACCATTGCAGGGCATTCTTAATTGTTCCTAATTGTCCATCCCTCTTCACTGTCCTCCCACCAGCAATGGAGGAGGACTTGCATATAAGAAGAAGTTGCATATCAGATTATTCAGAGTTCTGGAATATTGACTGGACCATTATTATGATCACATACAACCACTGTGCATTAAAAGCATAAACAAGGCTCCACTCCCTCTCCCATACTTCCACTTATAAATGGCTACTTCTGTGACTATTCCGTCTTTTTTCCCCCTCCTGCAAGCACATGCGTTAGGCTAGAGCCTGCTCTGCCAACCTGCCATATTGCTCCCCATCCATCTCCTCCAACTTCCTTTACTCATGAGCCTGGCATGAGATAATATTCCAAGATGCAAATCAGGGAGAGGAGAGCAAGCCCCTCATCTGCCTTAAGTTATAAAGTGTGTGCTTCCATAGCCATTTCCAAGACAGGCCTGTATTGGAGCACTGGAAACTGGATCAGTCTTAATAAAGTGGTGTTTTTGTTGTTCTTACTCCATTTTTTTTTCTTAGGATATTGCTAGTCCAGGAACCCTATGAAAAGAAGAGATATCTTTCAGGCCAGATTTAGGAATTTTTAGAATGAGAATCATCATAGCATCCTAATTCCTGTAAGATTCCATCCATCAACCTGCAAAGCACATTTTATCCCCTTTTAGAGACTCACAGGCATAGTGGCATGTTAAGGGTTCTGTAATGTCCTGCAGTAAGTGAATTTGTTTAATTTTGTTTAATTTGGACTTCTCATGCCTGTGAGTACAATGTATTCCAGAGAGGCCATCTCACTGAGGGCATATTTGGGGAAATGTTAATATAGACAGGGGGTGGGGGGTGGGGGATTGGTGGTGGGGAGGCTTGTAGGTCAGCAACTTTATTCCTTAAAGGAGCAGATAGTAAATATTTCAGGCTTTTACAGTCATGTACTCTTTCACAACACCTTAACACTGTCACTGTAGCATGAAAGCAGCCATTGACAAAATGTAAATGATATCCATGTGGCTGTGGTCCAATAAAATTTTATTTACAAAAACAGGTGATAAACCAGTTTGGCCCATGTGTTATGTTTGCTAATCCCTGGTAAAGACTAAAAATACTCAAGTGACTTGTTTTGTTATTAGCATTTTCTCCTCAGTCTACAACCTAATCCCATTTTTAAGTCCTTATTTCTTTGAGGAAAAAAATGATTGAAGGCAACAAACAGAAAGAATTGATTCATAGTTTTGAACTAAACCAGTTAGAGTTAGTTTTTGCTTTTTATTTCCCCCGCCCCCCTCTCTCTCATCTGCAATTAAGAGCTCTGGCCAGAACAACTGGCTTGAAAGCACATTTTATCCCCATTTCTGGGAAGAAACTCAAAGTGGAAGAAAAAAGGTATCATGGCCAAGAAAGGATGGGAACAAGAGAGAGCAAACATGAAGGGCAAAGAGAGCCTTTGCCTAGAACAAATCTATAGATTTTCCCTTTTTGCTTCCTCCTAGAACCTTAACCAGTAGCAAGATAGCCTTGCTGTCCTTGGAGTCTGATCTATGGTGGGGCAGTGGAGGGGGGCGGGTGGTAAGGGAGGGGTGAGAGGAAAATTTCTTCTCCTTGGCCACAGAGAGA
>JAAGEH010000434.1:14916366-14954637 GCA_011751065.1 Lasiurus cinereus
ATTATTACATTTGTTTCTCCTCCCCCCCCCCCTAGCTCCCCTCCACCCAGCTCCTACCCTTCTCTCTACCCTTACCTCCCTCCCGTTGACCTCATCCATAGGTGTATGATTTTTGTCCAGTCTCTCCCTGTACACCCCTTACCCCTTTCCCCCTGAGAATTATCACTTCTTATCAGTCCACTCCCTTTCTGTGCTCCTGATTCTATTATATTCACAAGTTTATTCTGTTGATCACATTTTTAATTCACTTAATTTTTAGATTCACTTGTTGATAGATATGTATTTGTTGTTCATAATTTTTTGGCTTTTACCTTTTTCTTCTTCCTCTTCTAAAAGAGTACCTTTCAGCATTTCATATAATACTGGTTTGGAGTTGATGAACTCCTTTAGCTTTTTCTTATCTGTGAAGCTCTTTATCTGACCTTCAATTCTGAATGATAGCTTTGCTGGATAGAGTATTCTTGGTTGTAGGTTCTTGCTATTCATCACATTGAATATTTCTTGCCACTCCCATCTGGCCTGCATTGTTTCTGTTGAGAAATCAGCTGACAGTCATATGGGTGCTCCCTTGTAGGTAATGAACTGTTTTTCTCTTGCTGCTTTCAATATTCTCTCTTTGTCTTTTGCTCTTGGTATTTTAATTATGATGTGTCTTGGTGTAGTCCTCTTTGGATTTCTTTTATATGGGGTTTTGTGTGCTTCCTGGACTTGTAAGTCTATTTCTTTTACCAGATGTGGGAAGTTTTCAGTCATTATTTCTTTAAACAGGTTTTCAGTATCTTGCTCTCTCTCTTCTGGCACCCCCACAATTCTGATGTTGGTACGCTTGAAGCTGTCCCAGAGGCTCTTTACATTATCTTCACATTTTTGGATTATTTTCTCTTCTTGGTTTTCTAGTTGAGTGTTTTCTGATTCTTTATATTTCAAATTTTTGACTTGATTCTTGCCTTTCTCTAGTCTGCTGTTAGGACTCTGTATAGTATTTTTTATTTCAGTCAGTGTATGTTTAATTTCTAGTTGGTCCTTTTCCATCTCTAGTTGGTCCTTTTTTATCTCTAATTGGTCCTTTTTCATTTCCTCTTGGGTCTCATTAACTTTATCCAACTTTTCTAGGATAGTCTTGAAAAACCTTATAAGCGTGGTTTTGAACTCTATATCCAGTCGTTTGTTTTCCTCCATTTCTTTTGTTTGTGAACCCTTCCCTTGTCTCGGCATTTTCACTATGCTGGGAGAACTTCTGTGTTGGATTAAGCCTTATGATACCAGACTTGCAAAACCACAAAAGCCTCTCTGTTGAGCTTGGGATGGGTGGAGTCTCAGGGCTTAATAGACCACCTTGCCTTCCTGTCGGCCCCATCCTTCACGGCCCCTGAGTCTCACGTGACTGGGTAATCATTGGAGTGGTCCTTGTGCACGTGTGTGCACTCTCCCAGTGTGTGTGCTGCCCCTCCAACTCCCCTGCGCTCTGGGACCATATGAGTCTGGGTCCCCAAGGTTTCACCCGAAACTGGGGTTTAGTGGAGTTAGAAGTGACGCAGTTGGGAGGGTCTGTCTCCCGCCCACTTGTGAAAGCCAGTGGCACAATCAGCAGTCGGTCCTCTGCGCGCAGTGCTGTGCGTGCCACCAGACTTCTGATCTTTTGCGACTCCCCTAAATGTCTGTGCACTTCTTCCTTTTCACAATCCAAACTGCCCCCGTATGAGTTTCGGCTGGATCTGGGGTTTAGTGTAGTAGGATAAGGGGTTCAATGCCCTTGAGAGTCTCCATCTCCCTACTGCCAGAGAAAGCTAGCCAGGTTCTCTGGCTCCCGCTCTCTCCACGCGCGCATCTGCGTACCTCAGCTTTTTGCAGCTCCTCTGGATCTCTGTGAGCCCCTCTCTTTACTTCTAGTTGTAGAATTTCCAGTTAGCCAGCTTTCCTGTGGTTCTGGATGATGTCCATCCTGTCTTCTAGTTGTAGTTTTGAAATTGTTGTGTGGGGCAGCAGTGTAGGTGTTTACCTATGCCGCCATCTTGGATTCTCTGCCTCTCTGCTTGTCTTTTATAGCAAAAGTCCATCAGTCTACATTCTCAGCTTCCACTTCCTCATCTTCCACAGTTACTTGAAATCACTCCAGTCAAGCTTCCACCTCCACGGCTCCAGGAAAGCCACACTTACTAAGCTCACCAATAATTCCAGATGTCAATTTTTGGGTGTCTTCTTCACACCACTGATTTATTCCATCCTCGTCCTTATTGAAACCCTTTCTTCACCTGGCTCCCCGGATACTGAACTCAACTTCCAGCCACTTACCAAGCATTTTTTCACCACCACTCTCATCTAAACCCTCCTCTCTTACCTGATATATCACATAGCTTTGGAACTAGTTTTTTATTCCACTTTTGTTCTCTACGGACTCTTCTCTACCCAGGACATGGGGTGAAAGTTGATTTGATGCTTTAAAAAAAATATTGATCTGTTCTAACTCTATTCAGCATATGCCAATACACTCAGAACAAAACCCAAACCTATGAGATGGCCTCCAGAGGCCCTGCATAAAATGTGGCTCCAATAACTCTCTGTCTTGCTCCCACTCCACCCGCAGTACAATGGCTCATTCTCATCTCATGGCCTTTGTGTTTGCTTTCTTACCTGCCTGTAACAGACTTCTCCCAGGTGTTTGGATGGCTTGCATCTTCACTTCATACAAATCTCTATACATATGTCACATCTCCAAAAATCCTTCCCTGACCAACACTCCCCTTTCCTGTCCATTCTTTATGCTATTTTAATATTCTTCAAAAAGCTTATTGCATCTTAGTTTATTCATTGGTCAGTCTGCCCCAATAGAAAATAAGTTTTGTGAGGGCAGGGACTGTGTCTGCATTGTTCATTACTCTATCTCCAGCACCAAGAACCCTGCCTAGAATACAGATCTTCAGTAAATATTTGTAGAATGGACTGGGAACTTGGATATAAAATAATTATAAGGCATATCACTTAGCTTTAATAATGTTCTATAAGTCTAATTCCAACTATGAGGTAGGAAATGTTGAGGAGTCATGCATATAACTACAAAGACATAAGGCAGAATATCCTATATAATAAAAGGGTAATATGCAAATTGTCCCTTTGACCGAGAGACCAGAGTTTGACCAGGGGACATGGCCTGCCCGCCAACTACCCAGGGACCCTCCCCTCTGCCTACCCATCCCAATTGACTCTGATCGAGGCGGGCCAGCTGGACCCCATCTGTGCACAAATTCATACACCAGGCCTCTAGTCTGCTATAAAAAAAGGATAAGTAAAATTTTATGAGAGCATGGTTAGATTAAAAATTACCTCTGACCAATAATTAAAAATAAATCAAAGGCTTTACAGAGCAGATGACATTAAGCTGAATGTAAGAATGCATAGTATTCTGTTTGAAAGAAGAGAAAGAAGGCATGAAAAATGCTAGGGAGGTAAGAAAGCATGTTCACTCATTCATTTAATGAATATTTATTGATTTTCTATTACAAGCTTGCCAGGCATTGTTCTAAATGCTAGGGATTTGGTAATGAATGGAACAGAATACAAATTATAGCTTCAAAAAGTTTACATCCTAGCGGGAAGAGTTAGTCAAAAGGAAAATAAGCAAAGAGCTCTAACCGGTTTGGTTCAGTGGATCGCGCATCAGCCTGCAGACTGAAGGGTGCCAGGTTCGATTCCAGTCAAGGGCATGTACCTTGGTTGCAGGCACATCCCCAGTAGGAGGTGTGCAGGAGGTAGCTGATCGATGTTTCTCTCTCATAAATGTTTCTAACTCTCTATCCCTCTCCCTTTCTTTCTGTAAAAAATCAATAAAATATATTTTTTTAAAAAGAAAATAAGCAAACAAATACAGCAAATGATTTTAGATCATGAAATAAGCAGGGTCACAATACCTCGGGGAGTGGGATAAAGAACTCAAAAGGATTGTGCAAGAGATAGAGGCACTGCTTGGAACAAACTTGTCACAGAAGTTCTCTCAGGGAAGTCCTGGGAACTAAAGGATGAGCAGAATCTAACTCTGCCCAGAGATGAAGGAAAACCATACCTGTGGTGAAGACACAGGCAGAAGAGCCATGAGCATGCCTGCTGACCATTTCCAATTCTTCACCTCCCAGGCACATTTAGGATTGCACTTCCTTGTATTAGATCAGAAGACACTATGCTGGACATAAGAAAATGCATAGTATTTTGTTTGAAAGAAAAGGAAGAAGGAATTAATCACAAGAGGCCTTGTGATTAATTCTAGCCTCTAAATTGTGAGCAGAAGTAATGTGTATCATTTCATTGTTGACATAAGATCTGCCAGAGTTATGTTTTCCCTCTGGAATAATAATTTACAAATGTTGGTAGGAATGATGACTGCTTTGTCATCGTAGGTCCCTGAGTGACTGCAATAAACAGAGACTCTATGGTGATACATAAGGGGCTTAGAGTAACATTTAGGTACATTTTTGTGTGGCCATACTTTCATTTCTCTCGAATAGATGACTAAAACTGGAATTGCCCATGTTTAACATTTCAAAAAAGTGCCATACTGTTTTCCAAAGTGACTGTACCATTTTAGATTTCTACTAGTATGAGGGACCCAATTTCCCTGCATCCCCACCAACACTTGTCCATTTTTTTTTTAATTGCAGTCGTTCTGATGGTTATGATGTTGTATATCGTTGTGGGGTTGACCTGCATTTCCCTAATAATTAATGAACATGTGATTTAATTGAATGTATGCAAGGAGACCACTGAAGAGGCTCTTTCCAAAGCCCAGGTGACAAATTATGGACAAGCTGGTAGCAGAGCAAACACTGCACTAAGAGACAGCCTGGGTTTCACCTCACTAGACCATGTCTCTAAAGTGACCCTAGTGCCCATGCTGGAAAGAAATGTCGCCAAACCACAAAATGAACATTACTCACACTGACAATGCCAAATCATTTTTGGTAATTCTCCACTTATTCCTTTCTGTAGTTTTCCATTCCCACCAAAACTCCCTGAATTCTGTTGTTCCCCCTATTCACTTCTGCATAGCCCCATTTTGTTCCCTGTTTTCCCTTTGAAAACCTCACTTACCTTTGTGTTAGTTGGAGTTGAGCTCCATTTATACTGTAGTCTCTCTAACCCACTGTATTAATCTGAATAAAGTCTGTGTTGTCACCTTTCACAGATTTTCGGTGCTGTTGCTCTTTGAGCAGGGAAAGAAGACACATTTCAGAAACAGAATGAAATCTCATAATGAAGGATTATGAGCAAGAAATTAAAGTAAGAAACGAGTCAAGGTTGAATCCTGGTATTTGGGGCTGAGTAGGTTCTGAGGTGGTTAAAGATGCCATTTAGTGGTACAAGAGTCTAGGGGAAAACATGAAAGAAAAATTCAAAAACTATTTTTAAAATACTAATTTGACATGCCTGTCACGTATCCAATCAAGAATAGTAAGAATCGGATGAATATATAATCTGGAACACAGGAAAGAACAGAGGATGCAAATATAGATTGGGGAGCCATAGTCAACCATTTGGTAATTAAAGCCATGGGGTGGATGAGATCACTGCAGGAAAATGTGTAGACAGAGAATTTGTCCAATCAGTGGATAACTCTCACACTTAAATGTAGGATTGGAAAGTGAAAATCTGGGGGAAAAGATAATACAAAGAGGATACAGATGCATAATGCACAGCATAGGGAATAGAGTCAATCCTATCTAATAAAAGAGTAATATGCAAATTGACCATACCTCCGCTACACAAGCCACGCCCACCAACCATGCCCACCAGCCCATCAGGAGCAAGTATGCAAATTAACCCCTACCAAGATGGCTGTGGCCACAGAGAGGGCAGGAGAGAGGCTTGGGTTTCCTAGGCACTGGAAGAAGCCAAGCTTTCCGCACACCCTGGTTGGCCCAGGCCTCCACTCAATGCTACAAAGTTTCAATTATGGAAGATAAATAAATTCCAACAAAAATGGCAGCAGCCATGGAGCTGGAGAGAGCAGGAGGCTAGGGTTGCCCCCAGTGATGGAGGAAGCCAAGCTTTCCACAGCCCTGGCCTGTTTTGGCCTCCACTTAAGACTGCAAAATTTCAATTATAGAAGATAAATAAATCCCAACAGAAATGGCTGCAGCCACGGAGTGAGCAGGAAACTTGGCTCCACTCTAGGCTACAACGTTTCAATTGTAGGAGATAAATAAATCCCAGATACCAGGGCCTCCACTTGGATTGCTGAGGGCCATGGCCGGCCTAAAAACCACCACAGGCCCCTTGACAAGGCCACCCTACACCCCAAGGGAACCCCCACCCTGATCTGGGACACCCTTCAGGGCAAACCAGCTGGCCCTCACCCATGCACTAGGCCTCTATCCTATCTAATAAAAGAGTAATATGCAGACTGACCATCATACCAACATACAAGATGGCTGCCCCTATGTGGTCAAAGATCCTGCCCTCATGTGGACATAAGATGGCCACCACAGATGGCCTGCATGGGAGGACAGTTGTGGGCAATCAGGCCAGCAGGGGAGGGCAGTTGGGAGGGAACAGGCTGGCAGAAGAGGGAAGTTTGGAATGACCGGGCCTATAGGGAAGGGCAGTTGGGAGGAACCAGGCCTGCAGGGGAGGACAGTTAGGGGTGACCAAGTCTGCAGGGGAGGGAAGTTAGGGGCAAATAGGCTGGCAGGGGAGCAGTTAGACATTAATCAGGCTGGCAGTGGAGTGGTTAGGGGGTGATCGGGTGGCAGGCAGAAGTGGTTAGGGGCAATCAGGCAGGCAGGTGAGTAGTTGGGAGCCAGCAGTTCTGGATTGTGAGAGGGATGTCCGACTGCTCATTCTGACCCAATCCTACAGGTAGAATCGGGCCTAAACAGGCAGTCAGACATCCTTCCAGAGGTCCCCTATTGAACAGGGTACAGGCTGGCTGAAGGATACCTCCGCAACCCCTATGCATGAATTTCATGCACTGGGCCTCTAGTAATATCATAAAAACTATGTATGGTGACATATGGTTACTAGACTTATTATAGCTATTACTTTGTAAGACATACAAATGTTGAATCACTATGTAGTATACCTGAAACTAATATAATACTGTATGCTGTATGTCAACTATAATTAAAATATAGATTGGGGAGAATATAAAGGGACAAGAAAATACTATGAGAAGGTAGTATTCTAGACCCCAAGAGAAGAGTTTCAAAAAGGAAAGGGTGGTCAATAGTAAATGGTGAGCAAGATGTTCAAAGAAAGTGTCCATCAGTTTTGTCAACATGATGGTCATGGACAGGAATGGTTTTAGAGAAATAAAGATGGTAAAAAAATAAAATATATTCACTAGATTAAAGAAACTGTGGGAGATAAAGACCCAGATCCAGTACATTTAGAAAAATCCTTCAAGAAGGTTTACTGTGAAGGAGAAAAGAGAAGTATGATGGTAGAAGAAGTAGAATTTGGATCAATGTAAAGTGTGAGAAACCAGAGTATATTTTTAGGCAGTGGAAATTACTTAGTTGAAAGGAAGAAACTACGGTATAGGAGATGAAACTATAGAAGCAAAATGTTTGAAAATGTTGGAAGAACTGGGATAGAGAACATAGGAGACTGACCCTTAATAAAAGCATTTGGGAACCAGCAGGATGGAAAATAGAAAATACCAGCAGGAATAAAGATACATTCTAGAGTTGATATGTGTATATGAGAGTTACAGTACTTCTGCTTCTATTTTCAGGCAGTTATCAAGAGTGAGGGCATGGGAGTATGAAAGACTTTCCCAGAGAGGAGAAAGCAAACTTACCAGAATGAGAACTCTAGGCAGTGTAAGTGCCCATTTGAAGTTTGTGGTCTTGAATTTAAACTGCAACACACTAGTCACTATACTGTGTGTCTTTTCCATTTAAGTGTAGATGTTTATCTGTTTAGATGTAGGTAGATAACGAGATTCAATTTTAAGGCTTTTAGCCAGGGAAATACATCAAGGGCTAGTAAGACAAGGTTACTGATGGGTTTTACAAGGAAATGAATTACATGATTGACAAAGAGTCTGAACTGGGTAAAGAGGCAAATATAAGTAACAGAGTTGTGGTCAGTGATGCAAAATAGTGAGGTCAATGCACTGGAGACTCAGTTGGGGTCAAAACATTGTTAGGAAAACCAGATGATTAATCAAGTCAGAAGCATAGGAGTCAGTGATCAGAAAGAAAGATGCCTGAAGATTTTAGAGGTGATACAGTTACTGATGATAACAAAATATAGGATGAAGTGGAGTGGAAGACAAGAACATTAGTGAAGATGCTGGGTGGCTGACATGGAAGTTGCTGGCTGACTAGGCTTCCGAGGAAACCGCCTCTGAGCCACTGGAGGCCAAGACAAGTGAAAGTAGCAGCACCGGGGATCCAGTAGAGTCGCTGCGGAGGGTAGGACCTATCCCTAACGATCAGTGAGGGTGGACAGGCACTTCATGGGTGACTTTTTTCTCAAGTATATTTTTGAGTCTATTTGGAATCCAAAAATGAGGATTTGAATTTTGAGATGAGTTAGAGCAGGAAAAACTACAATTTTGTACAGATTACAGGTTGGAGAGGTTGTTACTACTATTCCTATCATTGGATTTAATGTTGAGACAGTAACATACAAGAACCTTAAATTTCAAGTCTGGGATTTAGGAGGACAGAGCAGTGTTAGGCCATACTGGAGATGTTATTATTCAAACACAGATGCTGCCATTTCTGCAGTAGACAGTTGTGACAGAGATCGAACTGGCATTTCCAAATCAGAATTAGGTGTCATGTTGGAGAAAGAAGAGCTGAGAAAAGCCATCTTGGTGGTGTTTGCAAATAAGCAGGACATGGAACAGGCGATGGCTCCCTCAGAGGTGGCAAATTCACTAGGGTTACCTGCCTGGAAGGACTGAAAATAGCAAATATTCAAAGCTTCGGCAACCAAAGGCACTAGCCTTGATGAGGCAATGGAATGGTCAGTTGTAGCACTGAAGAACAGACAGTAATCCAGTCTCTTCTGCTCTTCTCAAATGAAGATCATATCCCATGTCCCTTTGGAAATAGTTAAGTGTGCTTCACACTACTAAATGTTAGAGCTGTGTATGATTGTTGGATATACTGAACTGACTGCACAGTTGTAATCAAAATAAATATAAAAAATAAGTATTTGGTTAGAAGGATAGCTCATCGTGATTGAACCAACTGACTGTATGATGAAAATATTCCTTCCTTGATTTATTGTATTATTAAGATATATATTCTATTTGTGGGAATTCTTATTCAAATACAATCTTATTAAAGGTTGCACTCTTAATGAGGGAAAAGAAACCCTATTTCTGAATGAGTGCTTGCAGATTGTTTGTATAAATACTAATAAATACCTTAGCTCAGATTTTTGTCCCTCTAAAATGAATTAAATATTTCCAAAAATTAGACTCAATAGGGTAGTATGGGAACATAATGTGAGAAATATAATTTTCATTTCCTTACTAATCACTTTATTTAAACTGTTTCATTTAAGGTCTTTGGTTATAGGCATGAAATTAAAAAATTATTTTGATAGTTAACTTCACTGATGTATCTGTAATTGTTTTTTATAGTACTTTATAGTTGAAAAATTCCATGTATATTGATACCTAGTCAATTTTTACAAGAACCCTGTGATGTAGATAGGACAGGTTGTGTGTAATGTTTTCAAGTCTTAGGTTGATAGCTAAGCTTACCCAACTGCTAGTACTGGGAGCCAGGCTCAAAGTGAGACTGCAGGGTCAAAAGCTTATCCCATGAACTATACCATATGAAAGTTAAAATCATATCACTCCCTACATAAAATTATGCTAACTGAAATAGACTGTACATTCAAAATAATGCCTGTAAATTTATCTGTCCATATTAGTAAAGGTAGTAAAAACAGTTCTAAATGGTTATATTTGATGAATTCACAACACATTAAAAAAGTTCACATTGAAGGAAATAATAAAAGATATATTTAAAAAAAAAAGAAGAAGAACATTTGTGGAGATCAAGGTGACCAATGGATCACCTTCTTGGATATTAAAATCACCAGATATTGTGATGGGCACATAGCTTTCATAAATTCTTCATGTTGTATTTAAATGGGGGAGGCTCTTAGCCTACAAACGTTCATTATTAAAGGCCAAAGCTTTGGGTTATAGATATTATCAGAATCTTAAGTAAGTTTCCCCAAACATTGAAATTATGAGAATGGCACTCCGTGGAATTGTTACTGCACAATTTGTGCGGCTGTTACAGCAGCCCTGTAGACTTGCATAGCCTTAGCTTGACCAAAGGGCTAGTCTAGCTGTTCTTGCCTGGGGAGGATGCTCTTCCTTCCTCTCCCAGGGAAAGAGAGAAATGGTTGGAAACATTTTTCATTGTCATAACTTGGGGCTGAGGGTGCTACTAGCATCTAGTGAGTAGAGACTAAAGATGCTGCTAAACATTCTCCCATGGACAGGACAGCTCCCTAAAATACAAAACAATCTGGCCCAGAATGTCAACAGTGCCAAAGTTGAGAAATCCTGCTCTATTCCTAGAAGCTGCCTTGGGGAACTCCCTGTAGTTTGCTCCTTCTACACAGAAAAATACATTACTCAGATAGACAACACAGTGAGTTTGTACTACAACTCGGGGTTCATTCAGATGCCTATCAAAAGGCCCCCACTCTAATATCCCCTCCTTCTCCTGCCTATGTTTCTGATGCAACTTGTTTTCATTGCTGGCTGGAGATAGAAAAAGCATCTGTAATCACTAAGTCATTCAATTAATTACCTGATGCATAAAATTAAGGTAATTAAAAAGGAAGAATCAGGTCAATCCTTCTCAATTGGCTACACTCTAGTTATCCTATATGCTGTTAGACTAATTATGGAGCCTCCATGGATTCTGAGAACTGCCCCAGAGGTATTTCTTGTCTTCCTTTAGACATTTGCAATTTTCCAAAGATCTTGCAGAGGGAGTTCTATGCTAAGTACCCAATACCTGGGGGGGCAAGGTCTGAATAATGTGCTACCTCTCCTAAGAACTTCACTTGAACTTTTGTGCCACATTAGCTATTTATTTCCTCGCTGGAAAGGTCACTTTTTGGATTCAATTTACTGTGTGTCATCTGAAAAGAAAGGGCAAGTAAATTAGGCCCTGTCCAAAGCCAGAGCATTAAAAATTTCAGATTCACTCTGTAGATCCCAAAGGATTTAACAGTGAAACGGACAGATCTGATGTGGCCCTCTGGGACCTACTCTCCAGTGAAGGAAGACAGTTACTAAACACATGACTATGAAAGGTGATGAGTGCATAATGTTGTCAGGGCCCTCCTACTTGGACAGCATCATCTAAGAACTCATTAGAAAGGCAAGAACTCAGTTCCCACCCCAGACTTATTGAATCAGAAAATGCATGGAGCTGGTTTTGCTAAGTGGGTAGAGCATCTGACTGAAAGGTCCCAGGTTCAATTCCGGTTAAGGGCATGCACCTTGGTTGCAGGGACATTCCCAGTAGGTGGTGTGCAGGAGGCAATTGATCGATGTTTCTCTCTCATCGATGTTTCTAATTCTCTATTCCTCTCCCTTCCTCTCTGAAAAAAAAATCAATAAAAAATGTAAAAAAAAACAACAGAAAATGCATTGTACCATGATCTCCCAAGTGACTCATATGTGCACTAAAATTTGAGAAGCACTGGTCTATGATGGGTCCAGCGGGTCTCTATATACCTCCAATAAGCAGGATGTGGATGTAAAGCTGGAAAGATTGGCTAGGGGCAAGTTAAAGATATTGGGCATCCCTTTGTAGCTCCTTGAAAACAGGTTAAAGCATTTAAGTGGGGAAACACATAATCAAAGCTTAGATTTATGAAGCTTCAACTGTCCATAGGTAGGACAGATTGTAGAAAGTACAGGGAAGGGGAGACAGTTACCAGGCTATTGTGACAATGCAGTTAATGCTATCATGAGAATAAAAATGAAGAGAAAGTAATGAATAAAACCTAATGCTTTTTTTTGTATATCAATGGCATGCTTACAAAAACCACAAGATTTTCTTATAATTTTGTAATTAGTTTTCAGCCCCTAAGGACTAAAGATTAGCAAATGAATCTTAAGTCTCTTTCCAATGTGCTAGAGATAAAAACTTTAAATAACAGTAATATGTAAAATAATATATACATTTCACATGTACAAGTAAAATTACCATCAGCCACTTATAAACATGGATGTTTTATCATCCATAGGTTGCTCTGCATTGCCAAAATGATCAAGCTAAAAGAATATATTGGGCAACATAAATAAATTAAAAACATATAGGTAAGTCATACCTCTTTTCTGGAATTCTATCAGCCAATTTTGATGGTTATATTAGTCTCTGAAGGGCACTTAAACTCTGACATCCTAAAATTCAACCATCCAATAATATCCATTCATTCAACAAATACTTACTGAGCACCAATTACACAGATTCTGGTACCAATTCTAATTTGATGTGGGTTGAGTTCCTTACACCAACAAGCAATTCTTAGGACACCAGGTAGATGCCCTACAATTCACGCTGGGGGATAATTCCAAAAGGTCATAAATGCAAGAAGTTCATCAAAAGGTTGGTGGACCTTGAGGCTGCAGCAGGGCTGAAGATACATATTATTGCCTGCTGGAATAGCTGAAAGCATTTCCCCAAACCTAAAGATTTGCATATATTATTGCCTGCTACTGGAACAACCAAAGGGAGTCCCCCCAACCTGACAATGCCTACTGTGTACCAAACCTTACCTTTGATATGTATCTCTGCTTTGTTTTAAGGCAATTTGTGTTCATAAAAAGCAAGGGGTCCAGAATTTTGGAGAACTTGGTTATTATAGCTAAGTCCCCTTGGGCTCCCCAAAATGCCTTCCCAATTTATATTTCTAGTCTCTTTATTAATTTACATGCAGCCCCTTCTCTAGATTCCTGAACCCTTCTAGATGCTGAGAAACACCCTGGCAAATTCAATTCAATTTTGACATGATCTACCCAGAGACAGCATCAGATTCCACAGGTTAAGGGTTCAGTACCATAGACTGCCCTCCACCACCCCTGCCCTTTGGATGCCAGTCACAAGCCCAGGTTGTTCCTGTCCTCCTAACCAACCATTTATAAATCAGAGGTTCCTAAGAGCCCCGCCCCTCAAATTTGATTAATTTGCTAGAACAGCTCACAGAACTCAGAGTAGCATTTTCTTTACTAAATCACCAGTTTGTAATAAAAGGAATAGACAAATAAAAGAGATGCACAAGCCCTGACTGGTTTGGCTCAGTGGATAGAGAGTCAGCCTGCAGACTCAAGGGTCCCAGGTTCGATTCTGGTCAAGGGCATATACCTTGGTTGTGGGCACATCCCCAGTAGGAGGTGTGCAGGAGACGGCTGATCGATGTTTCTGACTCTCTATCCCTCTTCCTTCCTCTCTGTAACAAATCAATAAAATATATTTTTTTTAAAAAAGAGATGCACAAGGCAAGGCATGGGGACAGGGGCAAAGAGCTCTCATGCCCTCCCCAGGATGCCACTCTCCCAGCACCTCTGCATGTTCACCAACCTGGAAGCTCTCTGAACCTTATGAAGGCTTCATTACATAGCCATGATTGATTAAATCATTAACCATTGGCAAGTGAATTTAATCTTTAATCCATCTCCCCTCCCCAGAGGTGGGGTTGGTGCTGGGTGGGACTAAAATTCCAATTCTTTTTATCTTAAATACCACTTCTTCTATGAAGCCTTCACTGATTGCCACGTCATTACTCCCATAGTTCTCAGTACTGTTTATATGACTAACCAACTCTTCCCTTGCATTTAATTTTTATGCATCTGTCCTATATTGGTCACCTCATTTAGGATATATCTGAATGGTATTCTTGACTTCTCTCTCTTTACTGCACACATCCAAGCAATAATTAATCTTGTGAATTTGATCTCCCTGGTATTTCATACCCTTCTTCCCATCACGCTCATGACTGCCTATATCACTGTCATTTGTCATTTGGATAACTGCAACAGCAATCGTAACATCACCCCCAAGCTCTGATCTTATTCCATTACACTCCCCATTTGTGCTACTAGAACAATTTTGTTAAAATTCAAATACAATCATGTCACTGCTGATATCTTTCAGAAGCTCCCCATTGCCCTCGGGATGAAATTCAAACTCCTCAGTATAGTGTGGCCCTGCTGTTTTTTGACATTCCAGCTTCATAATCAGTGCTCTGATCTAGTCACACAGAACTTTCTAAAGTTTTCTAATTGCACTAAATTTTTCAAGGCTCTGCTTCTTTGCTGCCTAAATCCCTCTACATACCAACACAACTGTCCTGTTCCCTTTACCTGAATAACCTTGAACCATTCTTTAAGATATCCTCCAAGTGCAATCTTTTCCAGAACTTTCTCTTAAAGCCGCAAACTCAAGCCACATGCCTGTTCTATGTTCTGTAGCACTGTACATATTAAAACTCAGTCAATGTCCTATATACTTACTATTCTGTTTCTCTCTTTCTCTCATTAGGCTATGAGCGTCTTATTTGATAAACAAGTGAATAAAGTCTATACCACATTTCAGGATGTTCCATCACTTTTTTTTAAATTTTGATTTAAAAAGACTGCTCTGAAATTAGTATTTTCCTTTTGAAATACCTAGGCTCATTACCTAGTTTCTGAAGAATTAGTCTAATTCGTTAGACTATGAACTAGTCTTCCCCTGGTTTTTGGTGACCAGTAACCAATTCATTTCAGACACTAATCTGTTCCTCAAGAATTTTATCTATGCTCTAAAGCCAGTCAGAGAGATGATAAAACAATTTAATTCAGTGAAACAATGTATTACTTACAGTCACTAATTGGGTGTTTTCAAATCAAACAATTGTCTCAGCCAAATAGAAAACTGTCCAGTTTCACAGAATCAAATTCTTAGCCAGGTGGCCCAGCGCCTCCCCATTCTTCTCAAGAAGCCAAACGCTGTATTTTCATGTGAGAGCCAAGTAGGTAAAAACCAACCATATGAGATGAGAGCTAAGGAGGACACCTATGAAGAAGGTCTCTCCAGCACCCCGTTCAGGAAAATACCTTTCCTTTAGAGGATTTTTAATTCCAATTTGTTATTCATTTCTTTAACTACAGCAAATTAAATGCCTGCAATTGATCTAGAGCAGATGGTAGTAAACATTTCCTTAAAGGGCCAGATAATAAATAGTTAAGCATTGTGGGTGAAGGGACAAAATCGAGGCCATAATGTAGGTACAGCAGGTTCTCCAATAACACCATTTTGTTCAACATTGTTTAGTGATAACACTAATGAGATGCTATAGGAGCTTAACTCCTTTATACTAATTAGCCTATGGTAAAAATTGGTTTTGTTATAAGTCATTTTGCTCAAACCCAAAACCAATGGACAATTTTGAGTGGGAATTTAGTGTACTAATATAACCATTTAAAATGTAATCATTTTAAAATGTAAAAAATCTACCTTTAGTTTGCAGGCTATATGGATGGATTTGACTCTTGGGCATTAGTTTGCCAACCATGCTCCTGAGCACTGCCAATCCTCTCTAGGACAGCCTTCAAGTATTTGGAGATAGTACTCATGCTAGCATACCCCCAACCCCTGCCCCCTATCCCAGCCCCTATGCACAACCTTGGCTTCTGCATACCTCCCCTTTCAAGGTCTCCAGGCCCCTCCCTCTTAGTAGAATTTATAATGAGCTATCTAGTTTAAAACACAGCCAGCACTCAGATGAAATGAAATACTCTAGCATTTGTTTGTGCGGCATAAGAGTTGGCAAGCATCACTCATTCAGCAGGTATACTTTATTTTATTTTTTAAAATATATTTACATTGATTTCAGAGAGGAAGAAAGAGGGAGAGAGAGATAGAAACATCAATGATGAGAGAGAATCATTGATCCGCTGCCTCCCGCACATCCTTTAGAGCCCCCAACATGGGTATGTGCCCTGACTGGGAATCCAACTTTGTCCTCCTGATCCATAGGTCAATGCTCAACCACTGAGCCATGCTGGCCAGGCTATACTTCTATTTAGAATGCCTTTTTGTTCTCTCCTAACTCTGCTTCACATAAATAAGGTCCTACTCCTCATTTAAATCTCAACTTGAAACATCTTCAACACAGCCTCGTCCAAAATGCTGCCCTACCTCCCCATCCTTCATCTCCATTTCAGTACTGCTGTTGCTTTTTGTGTGTGTTTTTTTAATAGAACTTATCTCAAAATGTAATTAGTTTATTAATTTTTCTGTTCACTTGGAGAATTCTTTGTTGCTGTGTTACTTAATAAAGTAAAAGCACTTAGGGAGTTAGGACAACTTCTAATTCTAACCTCAATGGAATAGCGGGCTTCAGACTTAATCTCTGCTGTGAAAGCTAAACAACATATATCAAAGCATTGTTTACAGACATCGGACAATAACCAATGCAGGTCTGTGAGTCTCAAAGGCAGGGAGCCCTCCCATTCACACCGACTTTCTTCTTGAGGCCATTATCCAGAGAGATAGAGCAAGCAGACAGCAGCAGTTTTGCTGGGTTGAGGAAACAGAGATCAGGTTTCATGACTGGGTCCTGGGAATGGCTTTTAGCAATAATGATGAGGACAACTTATGTCCATTGTATGCATAACAGTCACTGAAGTTTATAAGTTGCTTTCCCGCCCTTGCCCTGACTGTTTCTTATAGAATGAGAAGACAGACTAAGAAATTGTTTAACTAGTAAAAGTCGTGTTTGCAGTTAGTGGAAGAACTAGAACCCATAAGAAGATGACAGTAGCAGTAACTTATTATTTACACATATATATTTATCACACAAATAATTATTTTGACTAGTGTTGACTAACCACCTTCTCTATGCAGATACTGTGCAAATCTGTTCTAAGAAGAGCCATCACGCATGGAGCCACGGCGCTTACTCTTCCTCCAGCCCCTGCCTCTGTCTACTGCTTTTTCCTCATAATGCTACTGCTGTATTTTTGTTTCCTTGGAACTGAAACTGTCAGTAACTAGACTTCATTAACACCACTTCTTCAGTTTATTTGTCTGGATGTTAGAAGTAAATCTGTTTCCTAGCAACTCTGTCCCCTGCTCCCTCAATTTTACCTACTCATTATCTTCCCCATGATGAACTATGAATTAGCCAAATTAGGGGCAGGTTTTAGATTTCCCAGAAATGGAAGAGACACTTGCAAACATTTGTTCTCTTGGCATAAAGCAGCTCTGAGAACCCGTGCTTACTGAGGACAAAGCAGGGAGCTGGAAGTGGCCATTAATCTTAATGCGCCTTAGATTTGGAAGCCAGGTCTCCCAAGATAGTCACGGAAGTGCAGTCACCTGGCCATTTCATGTAAGAACCAGTGTTAACCCTAAGAGAAGCAATAATTTTGGATAAAAGGGGACCTCCCACATCCTTCTGCAAAGTTAATTGTCAATATTATTTTACTCAGCTCTATTATGAAATCCATGGCCGACCCCCATATTCTACCTCCCACACTTTTAACATCCTGAGAATTGGACAACTATTCAAACTGACCTGCTAAATCCCCTTTGTAGAAACATGAAAAAATGATCCTCTATACCTGTGGTCGGCAAACTGAGGCTCGCGAGCCACATGCGGCTCTTTGGCCCCTTGAGTGTGACTCTTCCACAAAATACCATGGCCCAGGGGAGTCTATTTTGAAGAAGTGGCGTTAGAAGAAGTTTAAATTTAAAAAATTGGGCTCTCAAAAAAATTTCTGTCATTGTACTGTTGATATTTGGCTCTGTTGGCTAATGAATTTGCCAACCATTGCCAGAGCCAATTATACAATTTAACACGCACAAAAAGGCAACACAAGGAAAGCCAAGCCACTCACTGGCTAGCCCATAACTAGTGCTCTTCTTGAGAATTTGAACAGAGAAAAGAAAACACTATAATTAAACACTGAAAGGTCATGGATGGACTCATTTCCATTCATGTTCTTACTGACAAGTTGTCTTAGAAAGCTGTATTACAGAGAAACCAATCAACATTTTTTAATACAACCAGAAAGAGAGAAATACAGACAAAGGAAAAAACTCAAGCTTAAGGACCTTTTTAGCAAAGCCTTTCTGAAGCAACGTATTTAGTTGTATTTCATTTTTGCGAAATGCCCCTATAAACTTTCAAAATGCTCCTTTACTTGAACCAGCTTGTATGGCTTTGGTTCTTTGCAAATAAAAAGATTTGCCTGTGGTGAATTCTGTTAAGTGGTGAACACTGGTCTTATTCTAGCCTGCAGCTGCCTCTTGGGTATAACAAATTAGACAATTACCCAATCTTAGGCCATCCTTTCTGAGGAGCCTGGGCCACTAAAGTCCCAACATTCCAATCAGCTCAATCTTAATATGCAAATATTTCTCTTTTCTCAGCTTTATTGAGGTATAATTGACAAATGAAATGGTAATAACTTAAAGTTTACAATATGATGATTTGATAAATGTAAATATGATGAAAGGATTCACACCATCTAACTAATTAATACATCCATCGCCTAACATATTTACTTTTTCTTAATGCAAACATTTATGTTCTACTCTCTTAGCAAATTTCAATTATAGGATACATTATTATCAACTACCAGAGGCCTGGTGCATGAAAATTCATGTACTGGAGGAGGGGGGGTCCCTCAGCCCAGCCTGCCCCCTCTCACAGTCCAGAAGCCCTCAGGGGTGGGAGGCAACCCAGTGGTCAGGGAAAGTGACACCCCCATCACACCTCTGCTGCTACTACTGCCAGCAGCACAAGCCTCAGCTGGTCTTGGTTACCTGAGCCTCAGGCAGCTCTCGGAGACTTAGGGGGGCTGAGGGCGGGTCCAACCTCACTATGTGTCTGCTGCCCCTGCCCCCCAAGCTGGGCTGAAAGGACTGAGGACTCCAATGAGGTGAGGGGATTGAGTGCCGCCATCTTGTGGCTACGAGTGCTGCTATCTTTGTGACAATATGACAGTCAATTGCCATATTCCCTCTTTATTAGGTAGGATAGTCACCATGTAGTACATTAGATCCTCAGACCTTATTCATCTTGTAACTGAAAGTTTAGTCCTCATTTCCCACAACCTCCAGCCAATCACTATTCTTACTCTCTGCTTTCCTTGAGTTCTAATTTTTGTTCTACCACAAATAAGTGATACCATAAAGCATTTGCCTTTCCCTGTCTTTCTGTCTGGTTTATTTCATTTATATATAAATATGATGTCTTTCAGGCTTATCCATGTTGTCACAAATGATAGAATTTCCTTCTTTTTGTTTATTTATTTTTTAAATTTCTTTATTGATTAAGGTATTACATGTGTCCTTATCCCCCCATTACCTCCCATCCCCCCACTCATACTCTCACCCTCCTGGTGTCTGTGCCCATTGGTTAGGCTTATATGCATGCATACAAGTCCTTTGGTTGATCTCTCTCCCTTAACCCTTCCCTCCCCTACCTTCCCTCTAATGTTTGATGGTCTGATCTATGTTTCTCTGTCTCTGGATCTGTTTAGTATTCCATTGTATATATAATATTTCAATCAGTCAATATCTATTTGTCAAGATATTAAATCATTGGATAAATAGGATAGTAAATGAATCCTAGCACATTAATTAAGAAGTTCTCTTTATGATTTCTTATAAATCCAGGTACACCCTAATTTGAGGAAATTTATAACAAAAAACATGGCAACTTATAATAAATGATGAGGGTAAAAAAATAAAGAAAATAATAATACTATGTAATAAAAGCCTAATATCCTAAATGTCTGGTTGTCTGGTGGTCCATTCAAGCAATCAAAGTGTAATGTGCTAATGATATGCTAAGGCCACTCAACCACTCATTATGATGCGCTACTGATCAACAAGGGGCACATGCTCAACATAGGAGCTGCTTCCTGGTGGTCAGTGCGCTCCCACAGGGGGAGTACTGCTCAGCCAAAAGCCAGGCTCATGGCTGGTGAGTGCAATGGCGGTCGGGGGAGCCTCTCCTGTTTCTGCAGCAGCACTAAAGATGTCCAACTGTATGCTTAAGCCTGCTCCCCACAAGGGCTCCCGGACTGTGAGAGGGCACAGGCCAGGCTGGGGGACCCCATCACACACACTGAGTGCACAAATTTTGTGCACCATGCCTCTAGTAATAAATAAATGATGAGAGCAAATTTGTTTTTCCAAAGCAACTCTTCAAATTCAGAGCACTCTCCTACATGTAGTCATGTACTTCAAAGATTAAAAACTACCCATAAAACTGAATGAGAGAGGGAGAAAATATAGTGATGCTCATGAAAGGGTATCTTAGTGAAGCATAGTAATCAATAGAAAAGTAAGATTTGATTTGCAAGGTACATTTTTTGGATATGCCACTTTATTAGGGATAATCAACCCACAGAGCCTGTGGCTCCTGGGACTCTGGAATGAGCTTAGCTGACTCTAACCTCATTCAAACACACTCAAGACAATCCCCAGGAAATGATTTCACAGCATTATTCATTCTAAGAATCAAGTCTTACTGTGAGCTAGTTACATTTGTCTCCTCTCTTCATAATACAGATATCTTACTACTGAGAGTCCTGGCTGCCTTCACATCTGAATGTACTGATTTTTTCTCTGAAATGCAAAGGGTATGACTAGGACACTCATTGTGAAAGAGAAACTGAATTCTCTAGCAGATTCACCAGTGTTTGCTGAGCAACCCTCTACTCACTATATCTTGGTTTTCTTCTCTACAATCAGAAAACACTTTTTAACCCAGGGATTCATTGAAAGGCACATGTTAACGGTACATTTATTTACTCATTCTATGGAAATTAATGGTTTATAATATAATTACTCAATTATTAGTGATTATAGTTTTGTTAAATGTCTGTATATGAAGCCTATAAATAATCCATTTTAAAACATTTATTATAGTATAATGCTTAAGCATGTGACCGTAGGACTCAGTTGTCTGGGTTGAAATCCTAGCCTAACCATTTACCAGCCATTGTTATTGATGGACATGACTTACACCTTCCAAGGTTTAGTTTCCTCATATTTAAAATAAAAATAGAAATAACCTTGCAAAATTGTTGTATCAATTAAATGGTACAATCCATGTGTGATGGTTCATTTTGTGTGTCAATTTGACTGGGCCATGGTGGCGAGGGCAGGTGGAAGGGTGCCCAGATAAAACTATCTATGAGTGTGTTTTGGATGATATTAATAATTGACTAAGTAGACTGAGCAGAGCAGATTGCCCTCCTCAATATGGGGGTTCTCATCTCCTCAGCTGAAGGCCTGAAGAAAGACTGACCCTCTCTCAAATAAGAGGCAATTCTTCCTACCTATAAAAAAAAAACTTGTGTGAGCTGGAATATTGACCTTTTATGGCCTTCAAACTTAGACCAAAACATCAGATCTTAGTTCTCAAGGCTATCAGCTTTCAGACTAAACTTATACCATCAGCTTGCCTGGTTCTCAGACTTTCAGACATTGGTTCTCCTGGGTTTACAGCTTACTGATTACAGATCTTAGAACTTCTCAGCCTCAGTAATTCCATGATCCAATTCCTTATAATAAATATTGAGGGGGGGGCGGGAGGGAGAGTGAGATTACCTACTGGTTCTGTTTCTCTGGAGAATCCTAACTAATGTATCATATAAAGCAATTAGTACAGTATAAGACTCATAATAAGCACTTGGTGAAAGGTTAGCTATTCAGATAAGTATAAAAATGGCTCTTATTATAAACTGGAGGCCCAGTGCATGAAAATTCATACACTCAGGGGGGTCCTTCAGCCCAGCCTGCACCCTCTCACAATCCAGGACTCCTCAGGTAGGGTCTTTAGGCCTGGCTTGAGATCAGGCTGCAGGGTCCACCCCAATCACTGCCATTGCTTGCCATCTGTACAGTGCTGCCCTCTTCTCCTGCCACTGGTGGCCTCCCTCTGCAAGCAACAGGCTGGGGTGCAATGGCTTGGCTGGCCTGGGCCTCCCTCTTTCTTTGCTGGGGGTTGGGACCAGCCCTGTGAGGGGCCATCTGCCTACTTGATCACCCCTAACTGCTCACCTACCTACCTGATCACCCTTAACTGCTGGTCTGCCTACCTGATCACCCCTAACCACTCTGTATAACTGCCTGATTGCCCCTAACCGTTTGCTTGGGGGCAGGGCCAGCCCAACTGCTTGCCTGTTTACCTGATCACCCCTAACTGCTTGGTCTGCCTACCTGATCACCTTTAACCATTGGTCTGCCTACCTGATAACCCCTAACCTCTCTGCCTGACTGCCTGATTGCCCCTTACCGCTTGCTTGGGGACAGGGACAGGGCCAACACTGACTTCTGGTTGGTCAACCTCTGGTCATTACTGGTCATTATGACCCAGGGTTTTTATATATTAGGATATTACGATCAATATTGGTAACCACTGATATGGTTGCCAGAATCAAACCTTTGCCCTCAGGAGACTCACAGATTAACAGAAAGGTAAGGTGTACGTATTACTAAGTATTTTCTCTTGCTTAAAAATCCTTCAATGACAACCTATGAGCTATAAGAAAAAATGTACAACTCCTGAGTATGGACTACAAGACCCTTTATTATCTAGTCCCTGCAACATCTTTGCACACCCTCTATATTTCAAATAAAAAGATTTGTCTATGTTGAATTTCCTAAAGTGGGGATATGGACTTTTCCTGTCACACACTGGGCTCTCTCCTGCCTCGGTGGGTTTTCAGAGCCTCACCCTCTGCCTCTGATGGTATATCCTCTTTGGCCTGAAGAACTCCTGTCCATCTGCCTAACTGCATCTCATGTCACTTTAGATGCTCCTTTCTGCATGTTCCCTTTAGCACCTCTCCTCCCTTAAGACAGACTCCACAATATAGCATGACTATTGATTTATAAATTCTATAGAGGTCCCAGTATGAGTCCAAATCATGGGTCTATCTAGGATGCCAACACATTGAAGAATCCCATAGGAGCAACCAGAGGATACATATTGGTATAAAGAGCCCAAGAGCTTCTGGGCAGAACCTAAGATCAAAGAAGATGAAGTCAGACAGACCTGCTTAACCCAGGAATAAAGCTTCAAAGCTGGTTAGTTACTTGTAATCAGTTTACTGGAAATCTAAAAGGCCAGTGCTTAAGAGGTCTCATCTCGTTGCCCTTTCCATCGAAGTACTTACCCACTTGTGCTTCCTCAGACCAGGCATTCTTTTAATTTTCTGGAACATGGGACAGAATTCATTTGCATGGCCAATTCAGTACATGCAAGGTTTAAATTTATCTTCTTGGAATTAGTGGTTGTCTGATTACCCCAGTAGGCAGGAGCCCACAACACAGATCCAATCTCTGTGTAGACCCAAAAGTTACAATAGTCGGGGTATGTTTGAAGTTAACAAGTGCAAGAAGCTAGAGTGCAAGACATGAAAGGGGATGCAGAGCATCCTCTCTCCCAGCAAATCAAGAACAACGTGCCCTACTTTCAGAACATTGCAGAGGCCTTTCCTGAAGCCTTGTCTCAGCCTCTTCCCAACCCTGATTCATGGAACCATTCAATACCATATGCAGAGATCTAAGACCCAGTTCTCATCAGAAATAATCCTTAATAGCACTCATTATTATTTTTTATCATGTTTAATGTAAAAATACTGGAAATTACAGAAAAGCTCAAATAACTCAAAAATAAAATGATTTCTAATCACTCAGAGTAAAATATAATATTTTAGTATATATCCTTCCAGTGTTATAGTCATGCATAGTATATTGTATCAAAATGTTGTCATGTGACTTGCTTTTTTCACTAATTACATAATTTGGGCATTTCCTCATGTTATTTAACAATCTTCTTCATTATTTTTATGGCTTTGAAACACTCTGTACTTAACCAATCGCCCTTTTGTGGGAGAGCAAATTACTTCTACTGCTTTTGCTATTCTAAGTAATCTCATAATTAATGTTCTTGAGCCATAATCTTTTTGAGTCTCTAAGGATTTCCTTAGGTTAAATATTTAGAAGTGGAAATTCTGGGTCAAGAAATGTGCATATTTTTAAGAATTGTGGAGCAGATATCCAAATAGACTAATAGAAGGGTACTTCAGGCCAAGTGTATTCCTCCAACAGTATATGAGACTGGTTCTGAAGTATTTAAAGAGTACTTACCTACTGGAGAGGCAACACAGCATCCATGCATCCATCCATCCACCTATTCACCCATCCACCCACCCACCGACCCATCCATGCAACCATGCAACAAATATTAACTGCAGATTCTATATGTGAGCTAGAAACAGAATAGTGAAAAAGACAGTCATAACCCCTGCCCTCCGCACACCCACAGGCTAGTAGAGAAATCAGACCTGCAATGATAACACTGATCAGCATAGCCTTGTTATTGTTTCATTCTGACAGTATGTCTCATTCCAAAAACAAAACCCTACCTTATGACTCAGACTAAGCATACAAGGCTGGCAATTGGTCTCCTGATTCTCCCACCCCAGGAGCCATGTCTTGCTCTCATGAGTTCTCTTGGAGAGGCTACAGGATTCTGAAACAGCAGCCAGCCCTGCCGAGAGCACTTCCCTCTGTCTGCGCAAGTTACCCATGGCAGACTCCAGCTGCACATTACTCCCTTTCTAGAAAAGTCATACAAATCACAGCCACTTTGGGCTGCACGTTACTCACTCTGTGCCAGGTCTTATACCAGGCACTTAATATAAATGATCCCTTTTAATCCAAACAACAATGCTATGACACTGATGTTGTTTTATGTTGCAAATGAGGAACAGAATGATCAGAGGTCAGCAGAGTGGGGATGTAAACACAATTCTCTCTTACCCACATTTCACAGTACTGTTTACCTGGACTCTCTCTATACCCTGATGCAATGCTTTGTCCTTCCTGATTGGACATCCTCTGGTTACCTACTGCAAGATCCATTTCAAAAGTCTGTCATACCCAATGGGCAGCGGGGACCTGGCATTCTCCGAACTCCACTCCAATGGAGCATCAAGATGCCCAGGGAAACCACTGCCAGTGATTCCCAAAGTGTGGACCCAAGGTCACCTGCTGCAGAACAAAGAAAGGTTCTTGTTTAAATGAATAAGGAAAATTTGGTATATGCATGTAATGGAATATTATTCAGCGCTCAAAAAGGAATGTAGTACTGAGACATGCTACACATAAATGAAAACCTCAAAACATTATGCATAGAAAAATCCGCAGGCAGCAAAATCTCTGACATATGCCAAAGCAATATCTTCACTGATACAGCTCCTAGGACAATGGAGACCAAAGAGAAAATAAGCAAATGGGACTACATCTAAATAAAAAGCTTTTCACAGCAAAAGAAACCATCAACAAAGCAACAACAAAGCCCACTGCATGGGAGAACATATTTGCCAATGTTATCTCTGATAAGGGTTTAATTTACAACATTTCTAGGGAACTCATACAAATTAGCAAAAGAAAGATAAACAACCCAATTAAAAAATGGACAATGGACCTAAATAGATACTTTCCAAAAGAAAACATAAGGAAGGCTCAGAGATATATGAAAACATGCTCAAACTCACTAATTATCCAAGAGATGCAAACCAAAACAACAATGCAGTACCATCTCATACCTATCAGAATGGCTATCATCAACAAATCAACAAATGACAAGTGCTGGCAAAGATGTGGAGAAAAAGGAACCCTCATGCATTGCTGGTGGGAATGCAGACTGGTGCAACCACTGTGGAGAACAATATGGAGTTTCCTCAAAAAACTAAAAATGGAACTCGCATTTGACCTAGTGATTTCACTTCTAGGAATATATCCCAAGAAACAGTAATCAGAAAGGATATATGCACCCCTATGTTCATAGTAGCACAATTTACAATAGCTAAGATTTGGAAACAGGCTAAGTGGGGATCAGCAGATGAGTGGATTAAAAACCTATGGTACACCTACACAATGGAATACTATACTGCTATAAAAAGGAAGGAATTCCTACCATTTGCAACAGCATGGATGGAACTGGAGAGCATTATGCTAAGCAAAGTAAGTCAGTCAGAGAAAAATAAATATCGCATGATCTTACTCATTTGTGGATTATAATGAACAACATAAAGTGGTCACGAGCCTCGGTTTGCTGCTGAGCTGCATGTGGCTTGCGGGCCGCAATTTGCGGACAACTGATGTAAACTGATGAACAAAAACAGATACAGAGACAGAGAAGCATCAATCAGGTGCTCAAACCTCAGAGGGAAGGTAGGGGAGGTTGGGGGGAGGGAGAGAGATCAACCAAAGGACTTGGATGCATGCATATAAGTATAACCTATGGACACAGACAACAAAGGGTGAGGGTGAGGGCATGATTGGGGGAGTGAAGGCAATGGTGAATAAGGACACACATATAATATCTTAATCAATAAAAAATAATAAAAAATTATGAACCAAAAAAAACCCACATTATGCAAAGTGAAAGAAGCCAGATGCAAAAGGACCAATACTAGACCACTCTATCCATATGAAATAGCCAAAGTAGATATTTCAGCACAGACAGGAGGAGTGGGGAATGGACAGTGGCTGCTTAATGGATATGGGGTCTCTTTTGTGGCTGAGGAAAATGTTTTGGAACCAGATAGAGGTGATGATGTACACTACTGTGAATGTACTAAATGCCACTCTACTGTTCAGGATTGTTAAGCTTAAGTCATGTGAAGTTTACTGCAATTTTAAAAGGGGGTGAAGGGAGCAACAACCTACTGAGCCAAAGTATTTGGGCCCAGATATGTCCTTTTATGCAAGATCCCAGATGATTCTGGTGCACATTGAATGAAGTTTGAAAACATTCCTAAGAAAACGCCCGGTGTAGCTAAACAGGATAATCATTGAAAAGTACCCCAAAATCAAAAGCATTTTTCAAAGCTCGATTTGAAACAAAATCCTTATCCAGAACAGAGAGCCCTAGAATGAGGTGGCTTCATCGATCCACCCAACACCGTTATTCCAATTAGCAAGGAATCCCGAGGATTGGCTTGGACCATGTACATGTGCCTGACTCAGTCACTGAGATGGGGAAATGAGGACAGAGAAAAATGGTGACATGTGTGAAGAAGGACAGATGCTAGGCCAGAGGAGCAGAGATACTGGCTAATCAATATGGCCAGGTAAAGTAATGCGCAGCTCCCGCATAGCCCTGAATTAAAGTAAACGGAAATCAATGGACTAAGAATTTAATAAAGCCATTAAATGACCACAATTCCTTTCCAGGCAAATTAATTCCTTCATGGATGTCCCTTATTGCTTCCAAGACTCAATTCTCTACTGGCACGGGATGTGGGTGGAATGGCCCCAGAAAAAGGCTTTCTTACCATCTCCTCTCACCCATCCTATCCCTCTGGGAGGGGTGCTTCTTTGCTTTGGCTGTCTTCCATCAGCATATTGTTCTTGCTTCAACCCTTAAGTTCATGTCTTTCTGCTGCAAGGGAAACAACCTAATCTTACCTGCTACCGTGAAACAAGGGGCCAGGACTAAGGGAACCTGCCTAAGGAACCTTAGCAAGTCACTGTGTGTTCTCTCACCCATCCACACAGTAGTGAGACTTACCCTGTATTGTGAATATCTTTTATATTTGTCTTATTTCATTCCTGCAACACCCCTGAGGTAGGCACGATTGTGTCCAGTGAGTGGAGAAGGAAACTGAGTCCTGAATGGTTTTGTAGCTGTTGCCGTGTCTCCTGACTCGTGACCGTTCTACTCTACTCTTGCCATTGCCTCCCTAACTGAGATTCTGCAAGACTAGAAAATTACTGACTAGTAGTCAGAGAGGATACCTGAGAGCATCAGACACACTAAGAAGAGAAGACTTCCTCCCAACTACAAAGTCTATGTTCTGAGAGACACTGACCAACAGACTTCCACAGTCCCCTGAGTTCCTATCAGGCAAGCATAGCTGGTCCCGGGGCTGAAGGGAAAGTTTCAGGTGAGTGAGTACTAAGGACCCACAACCTGGATTTGCTACAAGGAGAACACACACACAATGCTTTCATATAAATTAAAGTAAATGGTTTTGACTCCAACAACCTAGGTCCGTGGTCGGCAAACTGAGGCTCGTGAGCCACATTCAGCTCTTTGGCCCTTTGAGTGTGGCTCTTCCACAAAATACCCCAGCCTGGGCAAGTCTATTTTGAAAAAGTGGCATTAGAAGAAGTTTAAGTTTAAAAAATTTGGCTCTCAAAAGAAATTTCAATCGTTGTACTGTTGATACTGGGCTCTGTTGACTAATGAGTTTGCTGAGCACTGACCTAGGTCCTAATTCCCAGCTAAACTGTATGACCTCTGGCGGTAATGACCTTACTAACGATCTACATTATCATCTGTCAACTCAAGATGTTTATCTTCCATGGTGGCTGGGAAGAACCAAGGGGTATTCCACATAAGAGTACTTAGTATGTGTGTGGCACAGAATGAATTCTTTAGTGCTAGTTTTCCTTATTATTCCAAAGACCAGACCACCACCATGCCAACAAACCTCACACATCCTGGCAAAGGGCAGAGCCTGTGTTCACATAGACTTGTGTCTGCACAAACCTGGGTATGTTTTTCTTGTTAACCAGTGTGTGGCCTAGTTACTTAACCTTCTGAACTCAGTTTACCCAGCAGCTAAACCAAGATAATGGTATTGTGTACCTCCCAGGTTTGTGAATGGGAATGTTAAAAAGGGAAAAAGGCTTGGCCCAGCTGAATCGGCTCAGTTGGTTGAGCATCATTCTGTGCACCAAAAGGCTGCAGGTTTGATTCCCAGTTAGAGATTATACAAAAGGCAACCAATCAATGTTTCTCTCTTTCTTCCTCTCTCTCTGTCTCAGCGTGTCCTCAGGTGAGGTTTAAAGTAAAGGGTGGGAAAGGCTTTAGTGACAGTCTGGGCCCCTGATACTATCGATTAGATCACCCATTGTAAAACCCTCTTTGCCCAGAGTTTATTACTGCCATTTTTTTTTCTGTCCTAATACTGCAAAACACGTTGAGCGAGAATTAATGCAGTGTTTTAAAACTCAACTCGATAGGGCACGGAGCCAGGAGACAGCCTGGAAGAAGGTAAGGCTCATGGCTTGTGGCAGTTGAAGCCACTGGCCACTAGGGGCCGTTGGTAAGCCACAGAAGCTGGAAAGATGCCTAACCTGTCCTGCATTCACCACTGTGTTTCTTATGTAAAGTGCTTTCCAGCTCCGGAATTTTCACAAAGAAGGCTGGCTTTATTTTCTCCAAGAGAGTTCACAGTCCCATTTCCTCCAGAGGTTGGAGGGAAGGGAATATGGGCCACAGCCTGTACTTATCTAGGCAGTGAGCCACAAGGCTAGTGCGGAAAGAGAAATCTGGGGAAATCCTCCACCTGCAAGAATTTCCCCAGCTCCCGTGACTGAAATCCCTTTAAGTCTTATAAACATGGTTCTAGCATAGCCAGTGATTAGCTGTGAAGCCTTAAGCAAGTTACTTTACCTCTCTGAGCTTTGGTTTCCCTTGAACAGGTTTAGTTAAATGAGATAATACATACAAAATTTCACACATATAGAAAGGTTAGTTGATTTTTGTTACTTGTTATTCTTCTTTTGTAAAGTAAGACTCAAGGCCTGGAGAGGAGGCATTCTGGCAGGAGGTTTGGGGGGTTCAGGAAGAAGACAGAGGTACAAAGAGGGCTTAAGAGGCAAGCAGAAGCCAAAGTAGAGGCCTCCAGGTCATTGAAGTTGGGATGAAACAAGTGAAGATACTTTGAGATGCGGACTCATGTATTCTTGTCCTGTTGTGTGTTTGTAGGTGTGTGTAGTGTGAAGTTAGCAGTGTTGAAACTATAGCTCAGCTTTATATCTCAGATGCCAGGGAACTTGCACATTCCCCCAGAGGCATACAACAAAGGCAAAATGAAACTAGAAAAAAATATCAGTTGGCTGAGAGATCAGGAAAAACGAGGGACACTGTAACAGGACCAAATTCTGGACCTCACACTGAGAAACATGAAGCAAATCAGAGCATATCCACAGGGGAGGTGAGTGGCTGGGAGGAGAACACAAACAGTCCCCAGAGGAGTTGAAGAAATGTGGGTGATCCGCTGGAAAGGAGGAACAAAGGAAACCAACTCCCCATCTTTGGATCAATGGTTCAAACGCTGTGTGGAGAACAAGGAGCAGCTGGCTGGTTTATGGTATGTGCCCGAAAAGGTAGACCCAGAATCAGTGAGCACTGCAGAGTCCGTGAGTATTGTATCCTCATACCCTCACAGTGTGTGTGTGTGTGTGTGTGTGTGTGTGTGTGTGTGTGTTATACATATTGTACATCTTTTATTTTTTTATTGTGTTGCATGTATACATATTATATTGTACATCTTTTAGCAAAAAAGGATCCACAACTTTCATCAAACTCTCAGGACCTCAAAAAAAAACTTTAAATTCCCTGATAAAAATAATAACAGCTAATATTTATCAAGTAATTGCTAAGTGCCAGGCACTGGGCCAAGCCCTTTACATAAGTCACTGAATCCTCCCAAGAACCCTCAGGAGGCATTGTAGCTGACTATGAATGCAGGCGCTGGGACCAATCTGCCCTAGTTTGCATCCCAGTTCTGTCACTAGCAAGCCACATGACCTTTGGAAATTCACTGTCTCTATTCCCTAGTCTGTAAAATGGGGATAATAATGATAACCTCAAAGGCTCTTGTGAGGATTAAGTTAGTACATGTAAAGTTCTTAGAACAGCATATGACAAACTTTAACAATCAGCTTTCACGAGATGATATAAGCCAGCTACAGCATCCCACTACATTAAAGAAGTTCTCCTCCTCCTCTTTTTTTTCTTCTTTCTCTCTCTCTCCCCCTTTTCTCCCCCTTCTCTCTCTCTCTCTCTCTCTCTCTCTCTCTCTCTCTCTCTCTCTCTCTCTCTCTCTCATCTCTTACTCTGATTAGAAATGGCTAACAGATGTCTCCCTGGTTCCTTGAAGGGGCAGAATTTATGTAGAATTGGGAAAAGCAAAGCTCATATTCTGTGAGAGCAGAGAAGTTCAAAGGGAGTTGAAGAAAGGCTGGCAAAAAAAAGGGGGGGGAATCTGTTTTGGTCAAGAGATATGTCCACAAATAGTGGACATGGATCTTGTAAGAGTGAAATCAACAGCGCCCATATGTGAGTCATTCATTAATCCAACACCTATTTATTGAGAACTTGCTATGAGCTGGGCTTCATAATGAGACTGAGGATTCACTGTGAGCAAGAGATAGTGCCTGCCCTCACATTGCTCACCGTGCTTCTGGGAAAACAGATCTTTACAACCTGTGTTAGAAGAGTGTACAGGCACGGATGCTCTAGGAGCCCAGGGACTCTTCCAGACAAGTGCTAAGCATTCAGTGGGCACTCAGCAAACGTGACTTCTCTTCCCCTCCCTTAACCAACAAGCCACACCCTCAAGTAACCCAACCATCTTCTTCTAGGTGATACTCCAGAGGGTAAGTTTGGTAATGCCTATCTTCTCAGACAGCAGCAGGTGTCATCCCCCCTCATCCCCCTCCCCACACACACCTCCGCAAAATGCACCAGGAGAAATCCCCAAAGCTTCATTACAGAGGACAGAGAGCCATTTAGACCAATGAGTTGAGCCCAACTGTTCACTCCATTCGCTAGAGCACTTACAGCTCTTATCTCGTGGCCAGGAGAGTAATAAGAAAGAAAGCAGCCAGGCAAATTAATCAGGACCCAGAGAATTTTAATAAAATGTTATTAGAAGTCAGCACAAACTGGGGGGAAGAGAAAGAGTTGCAGCCTTGGGGCACCTGTTCCTGATTTAATTGGATGGCTCCGGTCTGCCCATTCCAAAAAGATGCCCCGCTAATTCCTAAGCTCTGCTTGTGAGGCCCGTTTGCCTACACAGAATCAAATTTCTTAGGTCCCGTACCTTGACCAATACCTGCCCCCATCCCACTTTCATGAGTAGCCTCTTGCCCTCCACTTCCAGGGCCCCTACTTACAGCACATCCATGGCACTTCCTATGGCAGGCTAGAGCCCAGTGTTAGAAATCAAAGACCGAGCTTTTGGTCCCTGCTTCTGTCTCTTATTCATCATGTAACTTTGCATCAAAAATCTACCTTCTTCACTAAGTCTCGGATTTCTCATCTGTAAAATGGAGACACTGAAATGATTCTTTCATTATCCCTATTGCCTTTCTACTACTCTTTGATTCTAAAAAGTGCATCCATACCTCATGATTTGCATGGAAAGGGTTTGAAGAACACCTAGTGAATGAGCATCCCTATCTATCATTAGAAGACAGGATGGTCTTGCTTTATTCTTTTCTGCTCCCAATGAAAATTCAAGCCTGAATGAAGGAGTCAGCCACTTTACCAACTATTTGATAGAACTAGCTTTCTCTTTTGATCTTTCTGCACATCTTTCCACTAGGTCAGTCACATCTACACCCCAGCCTTCCCTCACATGTGTTACTGGGCCAGTTTCTTATATCCATATAGTACTTTGTTTTTAAAAGGCTGTTTCATCTACTGGACTTTCTCAAGATTTCTATCAGGGCATTATTATCCTCATTTCATCTATAAGAAATCCAAGACTGAGGAAACTAAATTGAGTTGCTAAGCTTATACATCAATTAAATGGTAGTCTAGACTCAAGACTAAAATCTTCCAACCACACTCACACCTCCCAACCACTGCTCTTTCCACTCTACTACTACACTCTGCTTAGACAACACCTAGGACCTTCTAAAACTATCACCCTACCAATCTAAGACAGTGAGACAGTGATACTAATTTAAAAATTACTGAGGAATACAGACTAAAAATATCATTGAATAATGGGAAAATGTGTAGGAAAGAGTGGTTTTTCTTTGAAAATGACACCTACACCAATGGAAGTGGATTAACTTCTTGGCAAAAGGTTAAAACCTTGCAAACACAGCTCTGAGATTAAAAGTTTTTGAAAAGAAATGCAAGGATTTTTTTTCCTCCTCTTTTAGCTTTTCTTACTTGCTCTTTTATTAATATTCTATATTTCATAGTTACAAAAAAATCTTCCACTGCATAGTGAAAACAAATTGGTAGCATCAGCACTTTCTCTTCACAGCTGGGTCCCAGGTTGGCAATGTTTTTCTCCCATAAAACCATAATCCCATAAAATTTAAGGTTATTAAGTTGCAGGTGAATAATTCATGAGACAATTATGAAACATTTATGTTGGAATATTATTAGCTTTCAAAAAAAGGAAAACATTCGGGGTCGCCGAATTGACAAACTTTGGTAGCTGTATTTCCATCTCCCTTGATGGACATTCTCTGCTGCTTTGGACATTCAAAGATGGGTTCAAGTGCCTCCAGATGGTGTCTGGATTATACCCGAACAACTCAGCCAGCTGGTTGCACAACCCACCACAACAGATGTGAGCACTGCCTGAGGCCAATAGTAATGGTAAGAAGCACAAAGCCTTGTGGGTGGCATACTCTGTGCTAGACTCCGTGAAAATCACTTCCCACGTATTGTGTCCCTAATCCTCACAGTGACCCTCTGACATCAATATTATCCTTTCCAGCCCCATTATTTAGAGCAGGAAACAGGCTCAACAAGTTAAATAACTTACCAAAGACCACATATCCAGCAGGATTCCAACTCAGGCAGTCTAATCACCAGCCTCTTAAACAACAGCTGGAAAATTGGGGATTGTGGCATCATCAATGTATCATTCACACTTCGGGTCCTGTTTAAAGCACTTTCATATGCAGGATTTTATCCTTACAAGCCGCTGTAGCATTACTGTTGCATTGTTAGACAGGCATTATTGTCTCCATTTTGAAGATGAATAAATTGAGGTCCAGAAAAGTTAAATGACCTGGTCAAGGTCACACAGTCAATTAGTATAAGCACCCCAACTAGAACTGCAAGGCTCAATCATAATGATATATACACCACAAAATAACAGAATTGGACAAGAGTTTTCTTAGTAAACCTCCAATCCAACACAGCATCTCTGAAGGTAGACTCCTCCAGCCTCTGCTTGAGCACCCCTTAGCCCCACCCTACCCCCTGGGTAGGTGTTCTAGTGCTCAATGCAAAAACCCCTTCTACTGCTATAAAATTCTGAATGTTTTCCTTAGCCTGAGACAATATTTTTGCCTCCTTACAACCAACTATTGTTTTATCTGAAGGACAATTTCTCCCTTCTCACCAATCACATATCCCTCCTCGTCATGGGTGCTTCCCCTAATACTTTCAGCTTACCCCCCCCCCCATCCAGGATCAACATTTTTCATAGAACCTGTGTTTTTTACCCATCTCCTTTCTTCTCTCTCTTCCTAGATGTGCCCTCTATCAATACTCCCCTTCCAAGCAGAACTGAGTCCCATCTCTAGGGGCATCTGACTGGACTTAGGCACCCTCTCCCTCCTACAAGCACTAGAGCACCTTATTACTGAGGGGGTAGGGTGGGGCTAAGGGGTGCTCAAGCAGAGGCTGAAGGAGTCTACCTTCGGAGATGCTGTGTTGGATTGGAGGTTTATCAAGGTAACTCTTGTCCAATTCTGTTATTTTGTGGTGTATATATCATTATGATTGAGCCTTGCAGTTCTAGTTGGGGTGCTTATACTAACTGACTGTGTGACCTTGACCAGGTTATTTAACCTTTCTGGACCATCCCCTCCCCCATTGGCATAGGGGAATCTAGCTGAGACCCCATTCACTATTGCCATAATGCATTTATATGAACTTGCTACCCCAGCCCAAAACTTTTTCATTTCAACTACTATCAAACTAAGTTGCCTTTATCACATCTCCCTTTTGTATATTTTCCCTTCTTCTACGGCAGCATATGGTAATTTCAAAGCATCTTCCAGTACAGATAGAAATGGCATTCCCAATGCCATCCTTTTTGTCTGCATTTGCTCTGCCGAGCTGAGCAGTGAGCATGGCCTGAGCCTATGAGGATGCTCAAAGTGGTCCAAGAAGATGGAGGGTAATGCCTCCTGGGGGAACAGGAGAGCCAGCCTTTCTAAGTTCACTCTGTACTATCAGGTTCTCAGCACAATGCAGCTTGCAGGTGAGTGTTTCAGGGGGCCATATCTTATCATTGCCTACTGCTAGAGCAGTGGGCCATCGGCTCTTTCGAATGGGGAGGGGTCTTAAAGACCTCTCATCCAAACTCTCTGTCTTATAGGAAACTGAGTCTCAGAGAAGAGAAGTAACCTACTCAGTCAGTACTTAATATGGGACTGACACCCAGGCCTCGCTCCATGCCATTTGAATCTTAGACACCATCTGGTCCAACACCTTATTTATACTTGAGCAAACTGGGGCACAGAGGGAGAAGGTCACCCAGCCCAGGAGTGCACAGAACAAAGACCAGCCCAGGTTTTATTACCAGTGCTTTTCACAGAAGGAAAAAGGAAATGTCATCTCCCATCTTTCCGTGCCTAGGACATCCGGACCGTGTCACAGATAATAACACCATGTCATTTGACTTCTTTCAATACCACAGACACTTTGCAGAGAGAGCCAGGTCTTATCTTGACTATTACCTCACTGCTGCTACATGTTGCCCAGTAAAAACTGACACACTTGATTCTCTAGGTCACCCCAAGGTCCTCATTAAGTGAGGACATCAGGGAGGAGAATTTCAACTCAGTGGTAGAGAAATCCAAATGCACCCTAAGTCAGCCACTTCACCTGCCATCAATGACGCTGGCCTAAGAATTCACTCAACTGCAAGTGCCACACCGAAAGCCCAGGATGAGAACTCTCTGAGAGAGCCACTATAATATCACTCGACTATCAATACTCTGCAAATAATACTGTTGCCAGCATGCTTTAAGCAAAATTCTGTTCCCCATTCTCTTCAGACCGCACACTGTCACCAACCTTCTGTCATCAGTGCTTGCTTTTCTGCCCAGAAGTGCGGACGGTCAGGAACTCCAGACAGAGTTCCATTCCCACGCTTAGGAGAGAACCAAAAAAGTTGAGAAAATATCTGCAATTTTTCACATCAAATAATATTACCATTTTAATTTGGCAGGACTTGAGTGGGGGCTGATGGAGTTAGAAAAGAGGGAACCTCACCTCCACCTCCCTCGGAGCCACGGTTATGTAGAGAACACAAAGGCAGGGAAGAGACCCACCACAACAAGCCAGGTGGCCAGCCAGGCCAGGGGTCTCCCTCGGAGGCTCCCAGCTCTGTACTTCCTAGCCAGCCGCCCGCACCACGTGGAGGCATTGCAGTTCCTCACATGCAGACCACAGGAGGTGACGTGTGCATTCCAAGCAGGTGAGCTTGTCTCCCAGAGCTTTGGGTTAAACAAAGTCACCTGCAGCCTGCAGCAAGGGTCTGATTACTCCGGCAGCACCTCTGAGGGAGGATGAAGAGGACTCTATCATGGGGATAGCAGAATCTTAATTGAAATACAAGTCACTAGATTAGCATCCCTGGAGAGAACCTGGGGCCTTCAAGTTTCCCAATAGAGAGCTGCTATCACTCTGAGGATCCAGCTCATCTTAACAGTTCTGAGCACAGGGGTATTGCAAGCAGACCTTCTTCCCTAATCTGCACCTCCACCCCCCACCGCCATACCTAAATGAGGGTCCAGAGAATGATCAGCACACACACCCTCATTTGATTTTGATTTTCAGTTCCATTGATATAATGCAGTGGTCGGCAAACTGCGGCTCGCGAGCCAAATGCGGCTCTTTGGCCCCTTGAGTGTGGCTCTTCCACAAAATACCACGGCCTGGGTAAGTCTATTTTGAAGAAGTGGCATTAGAAGAAGTTTAAGTTTTAAAAATTTGGCTCTCCATCGGCCTGCGGACTGACTGAGGGGTTCTAGATTTGATTCCGGTCAAGGGCATGTACCTTGGTTGCGGGCACATCCCCAGTAGGGGGTGTGCAGGAGACAGCTGATGGATGTTTCTCTCTCATCGATGTTTCTAACTTTCTATCTCTCTCCCTTCCTCTCTGTAAAAAATCAGTAAAAATATATTTAAAAATAATTTGGCTCTCAAAAGAAATTTCAATCATTGCACTGTTGATATTTGGCTCTGTTGACTAATGAGTTTGCCGACCACTGGTATAATGTACTTAAAATCTGTCTTTTATTTGTAAAGATAAACACAGCAGTTTGGTAATTTCATTGCTGTATCAATTTGCAAGGAAAATTCTATTTAAACTCAATGACTGGCCCATGGCCACCATCCCAGACAGCAGCAAGCTGTCTAAAGGGAGAGGAGAGGTGCCAACTGAGTCTCTTGGGTGAATGATGCAGCTGGTAGGAAACCTCCCCGCAACCCCGCAACTATCCCCTAGGGGTATTCTCAGTATATAAAGACTTAGAAACAAAGACTGAATTTTTTTCCTTATTTTTTTCAGCTGTGCATGTAGCTAATATTAGAGATCTATGATGTGCCCACCTCTATGCTATTTTTCATACACTAACTCGTTTGATCCTCATGACAAATCCCTTTGAAAAGCCTGTTCTTATCCTTTAATGACTGAGAAAATTGAAACCTAGAGAGATTAAATGGAATGAACAAATTTCCACATTCTGTAGTCCTGATGCAATTCCAAGGTTGTCTGTGGACAACTGACATGTTTAACCACTGCTGTTAAACTGATTTTTACTCCATTCACCTGGCCCACCTGCCTGGAACATAGTAAACACTCATGAAATGTTTGTTAAGTAAATAAATAAATCTATACATATAAAAGCCTAAGCAACCAAATGACCAAATGACTGGTCGACTGATTGCTATGACATGCACTGACCACCAGGGGGCAGACACTCAACACGGGAGCTACCCCCTGGTGGTCAGTGGACTCCCAAAGCCAACTTCCTGCAGCCAGCCAACCTCCTTCCGTCCCTCCCCCTAGCTGCCAGCCCCCTGATTGGCTCTGATCAGGGACCAGCCAGTCAACATCCTGTGGTCCTTTTCCCCAACCAGCTACCTCCCCAGCCCCCCACCATCAGCCCAATCTCCAGCCAGACCAGGGGGAACCCCACCCATACATGCACTGGGCCTCTAATAGATAAATAAATAAATAAATAGCCCAGCCAGCATGGCTCCGTGGTTGAACATCAACCAATGTACCAGGAGGTCACAGTTCCATTCCCAGTCAGGGCACATCCCCATAGTGGGACTTGCAGGAGGCAGTCTATCAAAGATTTTCTCTCATCATTGATGTTTCTAACTCTCTCTCCTTCTTTCTTCCTCTATAAAATAATGTGTGTGTGTGTGTGTGTGTGTGTGTGTGTGTGTGTGTGTGTGTGT
>JAAGEH010000434.1:14954647-15089755 GCA_011751065.1 Lasiurus cinereus
TGTGTGTGTGTGTGTGTGTGTGTGTGTGTGTGTGTGTGTGTGTGTGTGTGTTTAAATAAGTGAATAACTGAATGGTCTCAAATTTACTTCTGTTGTTAGCCATCTTCTGACCATTATGCACTGATTAAGCCCTAATACAGATCACATACTTAATGCCCAAATCAGCTTTAGACTAACCCTCCTCATCAGATTATTATACACTGACCTCTTGATTCCAGCCAGAGGTTGATTCTTTACCACCTTATGTGCACCTTAGCCTGTGCACTGTCCAGCTGCAAATCCTTCAGCCCCTCAAATGCTCCCACTGGGCCTTTGTACATGCTGTGCCTTCTGCCTGAACCTGTCCCTGTGTCCTCATATAAGCATCAGTTTGGTCATCTTTTGAGGATGCTTCCTGAACTTCCAGTCTGGGTCAGGTTTCTTTATTAAACTTTCTTACAGAGCCACATCTCTTGTCTTTCATGCCTTTATCTCCACCTATGGTCATCTAGACATTGATGCCTGGTTCCTCTGCCAGACCATCTGTTCCAAGAAGGCAGGGAGTGTGTCTCTCTCAGCACAACAATGCATCCTCAGTGTTCTTAGCACCTGGCTCATGTCAATAAACATTTATCAGAGAATGTCTAGACCATGTCCTAATCACAGCCACAGGCCACTAACCTTGGTCATTAACTGAAAGCTCATATGATTCAAAGTTATCAAGTAAGGTTATTGGTATAACTGAATGGAAGGTAATAACTTACAAAAGAAGAATTCAAAGTGTAGGTCCTATTGATATTAAATGACCTTTCTAAATGAAAGTTAACGGATTACTATTAAGTTAAAAAATCTAGAACGTCAACTCATGTACTAATGAAACATAAGAAATGTTTTCATTTGTTTGGCATATTTCTCACCCTTGAAATGTCTTTCCCATTCTTTTTACACGATGTCAAAGGACTTAAAGATATGATTATTACCTATCTAAAGAAAATTCCATTATATAAAATTTGAAGAGAGAGTTCAAATTATTTTGTTCACCAACATTTTTCTGTGGAAGATATATATGAGGTAGCATTAAGTCATTCAGTAAGGCTGGAAATAGATGCACTATACATAAATTTCAATGCAACCTCATCTTTTGAAATAAGCTTTAATATGTAAACCATTTGGGGAGAAGATAAGCTGGGGAAAATGACTGTGTGATGTTTATATACTTGCTTTGCTGAATTAATTACTTAATTCATCAAGCAGTTCCTGGATGTCTAGCATGAGGCTGTGTTATTGAAACACAATCCCTTTCTCAGCAAAGCACTTTAGTTGGTTATATATACTCTGTAAAAGGCAAGAAAATGAGCACCAAAGAGGTTTAGCTACTTGCTCAAAAGTCACATGTGCATGGCTAAAGTCAGAACTGGAAGTGTGTTTTCCTGACAAGCTCTCCAGTTGGCAGAGGGGCCTCTGGGTACTTACAGTGAAGTGAGGGCAAGTTTCTAGCTGAGGCTGACCTTTAGGTCACAGTTCCAATCAGGGACCATTCTAGCTGAAGTCAGAGGTTCACCTTATGAGAACAGGAACACTCTCAGGCTTAGAAAGAAATCAAACCATCAGGTGTTATTTTACTCTGTAGGGGATGCAATAGAACACAGGGGAGCAGGGTTGCCATTGGTGCAACAAGGGAGGAGACAGCACCAATTAGAAGTCAGAAAATCTGAGCTCCTATCCTGTCTGGGTCACTGACTCTCTTGAGTCCCTATTATTTCTCAGAGACAGTATCTCTGTGGGTGGTCACTGTCCCCTACTGTAAAATCAAAGGGCAGGACTCTAGCCAGGATTTTCAGTCTTAGTTCTATGTTGGAATCACCGAGTAATTAAAAAAACAACCCACTGATGGCCTGGTCCCCACCCCAGAGATTCTGATGGCAGTCCTATGGCATAACCCTCCCAAGCACTGAGAGATTTAAATCTCCCCCAAATAATTCTAATGTGCAGCCACCAACCAGGGAAATCACTGGACTAAGCAGTCCTGAGGGCTTCTTTCAGCCCCAACATTTCATAATTTTATAGTGATGGGACAGTAGTTCTCCAATTTTCATATGCAGAAGGATCACCTAAAAAGCCTGAATTAAAATATATATTTATACTGCTGCAGTCCATCTGTAGAAATTTCAACAGTGTGGGTTTGAGGTAAGGCCCTGGAATCTGCATGTACAGCACTCCAGATCCCAGGGATGCACTGTGAGACACAGCTATGTCAGGATGCACTGACAGGCAGTACTCCTTTGTTACCATTGTCATAATCATTACACAGGCCTTCAGTCCCAAAGCTCACAGCCAGGAGGGACAGTGGTAAGGCAGAGCTGTCCATCACGCAGAACCAGGCTCATCTCGTGGCCTGGCGTGGGGCTGACAGATGGCAGGAGAGGGCCCCTGGGTTTGCAGGAGGACGGACATACTGCTGCAGTGTGCCACTGCGGAGGCAGAGGACAGGCCTAAGATTGATAGTCCGTAATGCTGCGGAAACCTACCATCCACTGAGCATCTTGTGACATCAGCAGCGATGCCACTGGCCATTATCAAATCACCCAGGGTGCCCAAGATTGATTTCCAGCTGCAGAAATGACGCTACCATCGCTAGGTGCACAGGCAGGAAACGAGCTCCGAACCTCACTGTAATTTAGCATTCATTTGCATTTTTAAATGAGTTAGGCTGTGGACCGTTGCAAAGCAATGACAGAGAATTTTTATAATAATTAGCCTGGTGGGATGGGGGGAAGGGAGGCAGGGAATGGCTCTGCCTCACAGTTTCATTGGAGGGAAAAAAAAAAAAACACAATTCAGCATCTCAGGTCACCAGACCTGAGTATGATGTCCTGGTCCCCGCTGACCTTGGGAACCTCGGCACCTCTTCAGAATCTCAGCTGAATATTCTGGTTTGTATCTGTCCTCCTTCTCCGGGGCTAACTCCAACCTCCCCTCTCCTCTCCCAACTAGCTTTATTTGTGTGTTGGCTGAATGCCACTCCGTTCCCTTTTGTTCACTCTCTTTATGGCTGAATTCAGCTCTACTCCATATAAATACTCAGTATGTGTCAACAGCATGATGTGTCTGCTAAAAATAACTGACGTTGATGAAGCTCTTCACAGTTTGCAAACAACATTCCCATTCATTATCTCAAATGAGGCTCCCACCATCTTCGGGAAGGAACCAGGGTAGCATTTATGGTCCCATATTTTATAGACAAGAGAACTGAGGCTTGGGGAGATCTAGAGACTTGCCCAACATCACACACCTAGTGAAGAGCTTTGCCAAAATTGGAATGGAATTTTTCAACTCTGAAATCTGTACGGAGTTGCCTCAATCTCATGATGCATTACAAGGAGTATAGAGTTCACAATGAAGAAGGATCAAGTCTTCTCTGTACAGTGCAAATCATCCAAACACAGCAATGACTCCCACTCTGAGCACCATGCTTGTAAAGGAATTTTGAGAAGGAAACTGCTAAGGAGAAAAACAAAAGAGATTTGTAAACTTTGTCATACAGTGAATGACAAAAACTAGGACTGTTGAATCTGAAGAACACTCAGAAGACTGATAAGAGCTACCATCAAGCAACCAAAGAGGATTCATGGGAAAGAGAAGACACACTTGTTCTGTGTGGCCATAAAGATATTATAGAGAGGAAAATTCCAACTCATTATGAGCAAATCAGCACTGCACCATGGTTAAGGGCTCTAGAATCCAACTACCTAGGTTCAAAGTCCAGCTGTACTATTTCCAACTAAATGACCTGAGTCACATTTGTCATTTCTAATCCTCCTGCTACTTGTCTGTACAAAAGAAATTACTTGTCTGTACAAAAGAAATGATCATGGCTATCTTATAGGATTGTTATTACCACCAAATAAATTAATGCAAACAAAGCTATCAACACTCAACATATAATAATTATGATGATATCTTTGTTTCATACACCAATAAAAGAGCTTTAAAACTCACTTGACCCAGAACATCTAATAAGTAGATTTTGGGCTTCTATATATAATTGAAGAATAGAGTAAGGGAAGAGGAAGGAATAAATAATTCTTCCCAGCCATAAAGGACCTTTGCAAATAGTTATCAGCCAATTAATTTCTTTCACTAAGTAATTTCTGGAGGTCAAATTAAGAAAATAAGAAGTCATGTTGGTTTGAGTGACACCACCCCAAGCTGACAAGAAACTGGTTGATATCATGACCACTTTTATACACATTGTATTGGTCCTAGCTATTGTAATAAAGCAAGGAAAGAAAAGGTATGAGATTAGGAAAAACATACATATAAAATAAAAAAATATACATGTAAAATATTTTAATTAATAAGTAAATTAAGCAAGGTCACTAATAGAAGGTCAACATAAAAAATTAGTTGAATTTTCATTTATCAATAACATTGGAAATTTAAAAAATAAAAATTTAAAAAACAAATCACCTAACAATATCATCAAAAACACTGAATTCCTAGGAATAAATATAAAAGATGTATAAATCTGTATACTAAATATATGCCTCAATCTCATGATGCATTACAGGGATGCGCTGTGAGACACAGCTACCTCAGGACTGAGAAAAACAAAAGGAGATCTAAGTAAATAGAGAAATATGTTCATGAATTAGACATATTGGCATATTGTAAACATTTAAGTTCTCCCTAAATTGACCTACAAATTCTATATAATCCCATTCAAAATCTCATCAGATTTTTTTCATTGGATTTTTAAATATCAGTTGACTACCTAATCCTAAAAATTTTATGAGAATTTAAAGTGCCAAAGCCAGCCAAGGAAATCTTATAGAAGAAAAACAAAGCTGCACACATACACTATCATATTTCAAGAATAACTACTAAAATTATGGAATACACATACACACATGAACACATATACTATGATCTTATTTTTTTATTTTTTTTGTTTTATAGTTTGCAGCATAGAGGGTTAAACATGTATTGTTACATTTATTCATATAAATTTGATGGGTTTTGATGCTATCATAAATGATATACTCTTTTAATATATACAATGATTTCCTTGCATAGTGTCAAACATATGATAATGGCAATGCTTCAGTTTAGTGGGTAAAGAATTTTTTAATGAACAAAAACTAAATCAATTGATATCCATATGGGGGGGCGGATCTTGATTCCTACTCATACATAACATATACACACAATGTTTTCCATATATCTATACTAATAAAAGCATAATATGCTAACTAGACTAGACAGCTGAACAATCTTCCAGACATGATTCCTGATGCTCCTCCAGACAAAGCCGCCATGACAGAGGCTGAGGCAGAGGTGGTTAGGGGCAATTAGGTAGGCAATAGAGCAGTCAGAGGCAATGAGCTGGCAGGGGAACAGTTATGGGGCAATCAGGCCAGCAGGGGAGCAGTTAGGGGGCAATCAGGCCAGCAGGCAGAGGTGGTTAGGGGCGATCAGACAGGCAGGCAGATGAGTGGTTAGGAGCCAGCAGCCCCTGCTGTATTGGGCCTAACCTAGCAGTCAGACATCCCCAAGGGGTCCCAGATTTGTGAGGGTGCTGGCCGGGCTGAGGGACACACAACCCCTTCCCATGCACGAATTTCATGCACCAGGCCTCTAGTTTTCAATATAAAAAGGAAGAAAAGGAAACAATAAAGCATATAGAAGAAAATTTATAAAGTAATTTCTACAATTTTCAAGACAGCAAACTTTTCTTAAATAGGATTCATAAATCTTTAGCTTGGATATGAAGTGCTTGAAGAGGAATAGAGGTAAATACAACAAAAAGAATTTGTTGGAACCACGTTGATAAGGACCTCAATTCCAGTAATAGATGTTTGGGCACATTTATCCAGACCAAGATATAGCAAACTTCTTAATAAAGGGCCGGATAGTAAGTATTTTAGGGTTTGTGGGCCAAAATCTATCTGTCCCAACTACTTAACACTGACATTGTAGCATGAAAGCAGCCATTGATAATATGTACATAGTGAATGTGGCTGTTCCAATAAAACTATTTACAAAAACAGAAGGTGCACCAAATTGTCCATTGCTGCTCTAGTCAGCAAGAGCCATGGAAATTTTTGAGCATTTAGAGACAGGATAAGATCTGTGCTTCAAGAGAATCATTCTCACAACAACTATAAAATAGAGTGATGAGAGAGAACACTGCATTCATCCAGAAGATGTAACTAGAGCAGAAGACTATGAATACCACGAGTAGCAATAACATTTTTCCTTTTGGTCTTTTTTGGGAACCTCCATAGATGCTGTCTCACTCCTAAAGATGAATATACATCTTTTATATTTATTGAACCTCACTACCCTCTCCATGTCCTCACTTTACCCCCAAACATATACGGAGATGAGTCATGAGAGTCCAGAAAAGGGAGTGGCCTGCTTTTTCTAAAGGTGGCACTGTCAGAGATACAAGCAGGCTTGATTCCACTCCCCGGAGGACCTCTGTTTACCCATCTACACATTTCTAGGTGTTTTCTCTTCTTCATGCATAATGGCCAGGCCTTAGCTTTATCAAGGTGACAGTGGGAGCAGGATACCATCTTCTAACCTTTTCGCTCTCTGCTCCTTTCCCTGTGTCCTAGTGGTATAAGTTTTCATAGTGTTGAACAGGCAGGTACCTAAATTTGGGGCAGGGGAGAGTAGGTCATGTGGGATTCACTCTTCACTCTCCACCTGAAGCCTCTGGCCTCAACAAGAGGAAGCTAACACCTGATCCAGCCCATCCTTACTTTGGGGTTTAAGGTCAAAAAGCTCAGTTAATATTAGAGTTATTTTTCATATATATTTTTAGAATATATATATATATATATATATATATATATATATATATATATAATACTCCTGAGTCCTCTGGCTAAATACACTGAGTGGCCAGATTATTATTATCTCTGAATGCATAATAATCTGGCCATTCAGTGTGTGTGTGTGTGTGTGTGTGTGTGTGTGTGTATGAGGCCCATTGCATGAATTCATGCATGGTTGGGGTCTGGCCAGCCTGGCCAGGGGGGAGGGGACATGGGTGCTTGGCCAACCTGCCTGCTAGTCAAACTCCTGGTTAAGCGGACAATTTGCATATTAGCCTTTTATTATATAGGATATATACTGAGTGACCAGATTATTATGCGTTCAGAGATCATAATAATAAGCTGGTCACTCAGTGTATAATTACAGTAACTCCCCCCCATACACACACTGCTTAATGGCACCCCAGTATTCCCTAACAGCTATCCCTTCATTTTTCAGGCAAACCAGGTCTACAGTAACTGGAGGAAAAATTGTTGAACTTAAACGTCTAAACAATGGAGACAATGGTTAAAGGAAATGCATTCCTCTATTGTTCTTGCCTCTCTTCTTATATCCTTTGTGCCCCCTCTCCCCTCCCACATCACTAAATGAATTTGAGAGAAAGCAACAGAGGAGAGAGATAACAAACCCGTCCTGGCATCTGAGCTTAGTTCCAATACTCATGGCTCCTGAAAGCAAAGGGGGAAAGGCATGTGGCCTCCTATTCTGAGCCATTTTTCCACATTTCTCTCCACCCCTCTTTCCTCCAGGAAGATACGTTCACCTTGTTAATCATTCTACCTGCATCAGAAAACATTACCTCTATGACCGCGCAATAGCAGCCTCATTACTGAAACCACAGCGCACAGTCAGATGGATTTCCCCAAAGGCCCCCAAACCTTTCCCATTTTATTACCATGTCACTCCTCATTTTAACACATATTAATCACAAAGATACATTTTTCTTGGGCTATGGATTTGAGTGGCCCTTTCTAAGCACTTGAAAACGGTTGGTTCAGGAGGAAAAAGGAATGATTAAATTTGAAAAGTTGAATTTCTATCTCAATTTGTATATGCAGAAAGAAGAAACTGTCTAGCAGACTTCAAAAAATGTGGTACGGACTTGTTCTTTTGGTGAGGAGGAAGCTATAAAGTATACTGAATCGGTGTCAGGATTAAAAATCTCCCTGGTTTAAAGTATGGCTAGCAGTGAGACCTGACCCTCTGTTTCTCCATTTATAAAGTGGAAATACTTCCTTCCTAGGTGACTGTGGGTCTTTAATGACATGGAATCCCATGCCTGGCCCACAGGAAGGGCTCAGTGTTTGGCTTCTCTTCCCTGTGTTAAGAGGGCCACACTAAACCCCCATCTCTCTTCGTAAGAAAAAGGACCACCCAGAGTATTTCTTAGCAACAGCCATTGCTTTAACTCTTACGTAGAAAAAAGAAGTTAAGTGGAGCAGCACTGGGTAAGAGTCAGAATGAAAGGAGAATGAGTGAATCTCATAAATGTCATGGTTTTGTAAAGTCAGGAAAGAAGAAATGTCTAGGGTTTTCCATGGATGGAATTCGCAAGCTGTGTTTTGCTTATGCAGCCGTAGGGTGGCTCAGCTCTAGCTTCTTGCCTCTATTACGTGTTTCCATCAACATTCAATCTCTGAGGAAGTAGATAGAATCTGATTGACCTGTCTTGGGCTACCTGTCATCTCTTTGGGGTGCAGAGGGTCCTGTGATCGGCAACCCCACCAAAACCACGTGGAGTGAGAGGAGGGCAGTGATCCAGGGATGGACAAAAAGTAGCCTAAAATTCACCATCCACCGAGAAGGCATGGGTACTGTGTGCTTCTGTCCACTGGTTAATGGGAAAGGAGAAGAGTTAGGTCCTCAGAGTCATGGTCTGAGCAGATTGGCCTGTGTGTATACTTTCTTCAGAACATCTAACCTGAGCCAAGCCTTCTATTTGGCCCTTGACTTTCAAACTTCTGAGAGACAGGATTATTAACCCCTTCTGTACAGGTGGAAACCCAGGCCCAAAGAGGGTAAGTGTGCTGTCCAAGGCCACGTGGTAAGAAGAAAAGTAGAATTTGAATGCACATTTGTTTGGCTTTGAAGTCTGCACTCTGTGCTAATACAGGGGTAGGATGCATTCCAGGCTCTGATATGGCAAAATCCAGAGTTCTGAGGGCTTAGATAAGATTGTTTTTGCCTTGGTCTTTCCAACACAGCAGCCCAAAGAGGAAGCCTGGAACCCCAAGGAGGTGTGGGGGTGTTGAGACCTCACCCTTTGCTAAACACAATCCATACTTCTGGTTACTTTTAACAGGGTTTGGAAGTTCATAGTTTTTGATAAGTAAGGAGAAATTGAATATGATTTTTAAACTTCAAAGCTGGGAAGGAAGAGAAAATGCAATCATATTTCAATCTTCTCCAATGCTTCTACTCCTAAAGTTTATTTATATTTAATAAAGAAACTGAATTGCATAAGAAAAAAACCATCTCAAAAAGCTAGAAGTTATATTTCCTCATTTGAACAGTGTTTCTATTTCTGCTTCACTCCTATGAGGTAAGGAAGAATAGCCTCGGGGTTCCATTTCTCAAACATTGACTCTTCCATATATGGCTTTCAATTGGATTTATGATTTGTCTCTTATTGATTTGAGCCCCTGAAAACACCACTGCAATGACAGGCCTCTTGTCCTTTCCCAATGACTAGACTAAATGATTCAAATTCCCTATTCGGATAAGAAAACTTAAGGCCACAATGTGAAGGTGATTTTCTCACAGTTACCATAGGACCTTACAATATGAAAATAGACACCTCTCCTCCCCACCAAAAATAACATAAAAAGTTTTCTTTTGCTTGTGTCCTCTACTAGAGTATGAGATCCATAAGGAAGAATGCAAAACCATATCTTGCTTATTTATTATTGTGTTTATTTCTGACACCTAGCAGAATAGCTGTTCATTAAAAAATTGTTGAGTAAACAAACGAATGAATGAATGAATGAATGAATGAATGAATGGTAGTGAAGGGCATTATCATGGCTAAAGCAGTTTTCCTGGAGGCTTCAGGACAAGGCTGGGTTCATGGCCAAGCCAGAATTAGAACTCGGGATTCCTGATGACAATGCTAATGATCTTTCTCGGATTATGCCCCCTGGTGAAGGGAATCAGGACAGTGTGCGGTATTCCCACAGAATCTCTTGGTACCCCGGGAAGACAGACTTCTGGCATGACAAAACTCAGTGACTCTTTTTGACAAAAGGTGTTATAAACATTTATTTTAACATCTCTGACTACAGAGGTGGCTATAAAAAGCTAAAGCTGTAAGTGAATTGGTCCTTGCTCTTGTTTCCATTCTGGCTGTGCCATTTCTAGTGTGATTTGGAGCCACTGACTTGACCAGCCTCAGTCCCAGTGTCCTCATCTGACAAGTGGGGATAATGAATCTATTTAGAGTATTACTAGAATAGTGAATAATGAAGGAGATAGTGGGCAGAAAGGAATTGGAAGACTTCACAGTACTATCTATAAGCATCAGAACCATTAATATTGTTACTATTACTGTCACTTCATGATTTATAGAATATTCTGGTTTTTTTCCAAGCTTTTCTTTTGTCCTCCTTCTCTTCTCCCAGCCATAATAATTCTTCTTTGTTTAATTATGAGGAAGAAAGGAGAATGAGTTAGAGGGGGAAAAAAAAGAAGAGGAAGATAAGGAGAAGGAAAAGGAGCAGCTACAATTTATGATCACTTCTATATGCCAGGCTCTACAGAGAGTAATTCTGATTTATCACCAACTTCTATAAAGAAAGTGCTATTATCATGAGTGAGGAAACCAAAGCTCAGTGGTAAGTTAAGTAACTATCTCACACAGCACAGTAAGTAAATTAGCAAGCTGGGATTCAGATGTGGGTCTATCTAACTCCAGAACCCCTGCCTTTCTCTACCTTGCCCTGCTATCTCCCGGGATTAATGGAGTAAGTATTGGGCAGGAGTGAAGGGTAAATGCAAGCAGACCCAGGTGAGTTTACAGCTGGCTGTTCACTGTTGTGTTTACTACCAAAGGGGTGGAAGAGACTGTCATAAACACAGAGATAGGCAGGAGAGCTGCACCTCTTTGTAAATGGTCCACAAATCTGGTGGAAATTTTTCCTATTGTAGTAACATACACATGAAACCATTTTTAAATGTACAATTCTGCCGCGTTTAGTATGTTTATAATGTTGTACAACTATTAACCACTACCTGATTCTAGAACACTGTCATCACCCCAAAGGAGACTCCATAGTACCCACTAAGCAGTCGCCCCCCAGTATCTCCCTCCCAGCCCCTGGTAACCACAAACCCACTTTCTGTCTCTATAGGTTTATGCTAACACCCTTAGTTCCCTCTTGCAAAATGGACCTGGACAAGACCCTTGAAAGATCACTGTTTCAGAAAATAGCAGCTCCCTTTCCACTCAAGCTTCTGCCACAGCATCTTTGTCTGGCTCCCCAGGGAGCTACCTGCTAATTACCTAATTGAAGGGCACAGATGCAGGTGAACAGTCAGCTGCCTCCCCCAGGGGAGCCATTGCACCAGCCATTGAAGATGCCTGGGAACGTTAATGCCCCTCAGAGGCTGTCCAGATCTCTGGGGACCAGCCAGGCTTTTCCAGAACACGGGTGGGTGAGACCGCAGACTTATGGAGTAGAACAGCGGAAAGTTGAAATCGGAAAGACCTGAGTTTGAATCCTGGCTCCTCCACACATATTAGCTATGTGACCTTGACCAAGTCATTCTACCTTCCCAAGCCTCTGTTGCCAAAAACTGATGATTGGAGTGGTAAAACCTATTGTTATAGAGTTGGGAGATGTTACAGAGGGGAATTAAATGACACTTAATATTCTTTTGCTATTTACTTTAATCCTTGGATCCCTGTCAACTCAGGAAGAAGTTATATTTACTGTACATGATCTGAAAATTAAGAGGAATGGCAAGGATCTATGTTTACCACATTATGTCACCTCTACTGAGATGAAAAAACAAATGTAGTAAATTTTAGGTCAAATCTTGGTTTCACTCTTCTCTGTGGTTACAGTCCAGGTGAATGAAACAAGAACACTATAATCAGACAGTCTTTATTTCAAGTCCCAACTGCACTAACTGCATGATTTTGAAGCCATTACTTCATCAAGGGTTAACATGTCCATCTACATAATAGAGATGATAATAGTACTAACTCCATAAAGTTATTAACTGAGGATTAACTGAGGTAATCTAATAAAGTATTTAGCATAGCGTACCAAGTCAGCAGTCAATAAATGTTAGATATTAGAATTATAATTGTTAACAATAAGAAGCAAACACAACATACAGAGATGAGTTCTGTTGGGCCATTTGGATATTTAGAACATCAAAGTCATCAACTTAAAAATTAGCCTGCTCTATTTGATCAAACATCTAATTAACTCACCCCTAATGCCTTGGCAGGACCAGACCAAATGATTTCATGGGACTTAGAGGTCCTGGTTGAGTGCCTGAGTCTATAGTCGGGCTCTCACTATTATAGGAAACACTGGAGGTGGACAAGGGTCCAGGGGTAGGGGGAGGAGGTCCCTTTATCAAGTAGAGGGTGTTACACATCGGGGTTGACTAACACTGAGATGTGCTATGCAAATCCCCCTCCAGGGACGAAGGCCTCAGCTGGCGAAATGCCTTGTCTACTGCTGGTGACTGAGGGGAATAAGGCTGCCTCACTTAGGCCAATTCAGAACAACTCGGATGAGACTTCTCAGCAGCCAAGCCCCCTGCAGGACCTCTGGCTTCTCTGCCAAGTGGCCTCCTTCCTTTCCTGTCCTGGGTGTGGCTCCCAGGAACTTGTTCTGATGAACTTCCAGCCCATGACCTTCACCTGGAAGTCAGCTTCCTGGGGAACGCCAACCTGGCAACATGTTTTCTTTACTCAGCACAACAGTTCTGGGAAGCATATTAGATAAGGACACTATCTTTATTGAAGAGACAGGACGAGATGTGAAATTGCTCAAGGGCATTTGAATAGTTAAAGATGAACCATCATGGGAATCTGTATAAGCACCACTCCACTCTGTTTACCACCTATGTCTTTTAAGAGCTTTAAAGTTTTATTACCAGTACAGACACCCAAAGAGAGTCTGGGTTCTCTTTCTCGGGATTGGAATCAACACCCCCATGGATAACTTTGTTGTTCTAAATGTCTGATTAGCCCAACTTTGCATGGGTGTTTGCCTGCTCCTGAATCAGTCATCTAGGTCTTAGTGGTGAGATCATAGTAGAATATAGATGATGGATCACTTGGCAATGATTCTGACTGGGGGGAGAGGGACTTCCTTGCAAAGACATGCTAAACAGACAAGTTCAAAGCTGTCCACAGCATCACCGCATGCCATCCTGCAGCCTCTCCACTTGAGTTGAAATTGTTCCTATTGCTGGTTTAACATTTATGTGTTCTTGACCATGATGAGGTTAAAAAGGAGAAAAAGCCAATGGGGATCAAGGACATACGTCAGCAAAGCCCCTGATATTAAAGGTAGAGGGAAAGGCTCACAAAGACTCACTTCCTCTGCCACTTTTCATTTCATTTGGGGAATCTGGGGGCAAAGAGGTTCAAGATTTTTCAAGATCACACTGAATCTGTAGCACAATGGTACCCATTTTTCCAGGCTCTCGGCCTAGTGTTCTTTTCTTTACAAAGAAAAGAAAAGAATTCTTAAAGCAATTAACAACAGAAAAGAATTCAAAAATTAAGATGAAACACCATTAGGATAAAGAAAGTCAATGGAAAAATGGAATTTTATTTGTATAAATTTGATTCATATGCCATTTTTTTCAATATTTACTTATTCTATAAAATCAAGAGACAACCAACCCGTAATACTCATACCATGTCTAATGCTGATATAGTTCTGAGGCAGCTATTTTGACAAGTAATTTTGAGGCAAATATATTCTTTTCATACTTGAATGGAAGAACTAGGATGTTTGGAATTTGTCAAGCAGACCCTTAATTAACAGATCAGTTGTTTGGGGCTTTGGGAAGGATTATCAGAGGAGGATTATGGGTCACCCTAGGCAGGCAGAAAGCTCACAGATGGGGGTGGGGGATCTGAGTTCCAGCCCACCTCCACCCCTGGTTCTGATCTACTGAGCCAGTCATTTCCCTTCTCTGGAAGTCAGCCAACCTGGATGTGAGGGCTGCATCTGTCTGGTGGGCAATAGATCCCTGAGCTCCTCTCCCAGGAAGTGGCAGGTGACCACTGCAGATCCCAGCCCAGTCTCTGGCCTAGACCCCAGGCCTGGTCGGATGTCTCAGGGCTGAATGTCTCTAGACTTTGCAGAGGCTGAGAATGGATCTGAGGTAGACTGCAGTGTTGGAGCCACGCATGAGAAGAGCTGAGAGTTTTCAGCCAGAACTACTCCATCAGCGTACATGTGAAATAAATGACAATAGGAGGGAAGAGAGCTTTGTGTTCCCCAGGCCATAGAGAAGGGAGTGGTTGAGGTGAGTTCTAATCCAGGTTATCTGACAACTAACCCCCATGCCTGTGACCAAAGCTGTCCCCACTCCTACCTCCCTAAAAGCGTCGTTAGATGAAGTAAATGGTGAATGTTTGTACTTTTTGCAAAGAGAGATTCTAATTATGCTGTTCCATTTTTTCCCCACCATCTGCACAAGATGCCCTATAAAATTAGTACAATAACAATGAAAAAGAACCCATAATAATTTATTGTGTTTACCACGTTGAGGACTTTGCTAGGTGCTTTACATACATTATCTCATTTAAATGTCACAGCAGTCCCCTAGTGAATCTATTATTAGCCTCAATTTACAGATGAGGAAATGATGCTTGCAGAGGTTTCCTAAGGCCGTACAGTTAGCAATCATTAGGACCCAAATGAGCAGCTCGTACTCTTTACAAGAGAGCACAGACCACATGTCTCAAATGCAGGGGCTTCAGAGGAGGGGGGCTTGTGTATGAACTAGAAAGTTAGGTAAGTGGGACTCTGCAAAAGGTACAGAGTCCAGGCTGGTGACATACAAGTACCCTCGCTCCAGGCCCTGGATCCCTGGGAATAAAAAAAAAAAGGGTGAGGTCAAAGCAGAACTTCTCAGCAGGAGGGCCCATTCCCTTGGAGAGGTGAGGGGAGCTGTCAATCAAAGCCAGAATACTGGGAAGGCCTGGATATGCCAGAGAATGCTATTGAGGGCTGGGAGTAGAGTGGGGGGAGGGTCCTAAGCAGAACCAAGACACAAGATCAGAGAAGGATGCATGGCCTTAGGGACTTTGTCACCTGCAGGAGTGTGGGTTCTCTAAGGAGAGCTGGTGGGTCCCAGTGGCCTGAGAAGGCTTAGCCTAGTGATGATGACTGAACTAGTAGCCCTAGCTGTGAAGAGATGAAATTGAGGTACCAGAAATGTTGAACCAGAAATCCAAGGATGTGAGTTCTAATCCAAGTGAAACTAGGCCTGCATCCCTTTACCTAAAACCTTCAGTGCCCTTGTGTCCTATCCCTAGCCCCCGGGCCCCACTGAGTATAGGATAAAGTCAAGGTGCTTAGCAAGGCATTCAGGATATTTCTACAATCTCTTTGACTTCCCACTCCTGGTTTTTTATTCTCAAGCCATTTCCCCAGCCCATGCCTTTGCCTGTGCTATCTTCCCAACCCTTCACCTGGATTCCATCTCTTCCACCTTCAAATATGACCTGTTACCTCCTCTAGGAGGCCTTCCTGTTACAACTCCCCATTAGCCTAAACAGGGTATTTCTCTTCTCCTTCCTTGAATTTCCTTTGCTAACCATACTATGTTGGAATTTCCACTTTATGTGCTTGTGCTGGTCTTTCCCACTAACATACATTTCTTGAGGCCAGATCAGTGTCTGGTATATCACCCCATGACTAAGGTAGACTCAGCACATAGTAGCTAATCAATGAACATTTGCTGAATGAACAAAACACAGAAATAGTCTTGTTGCTATATGACTTACAATTCCCCTGTGACTCAGTTTACCTAGCTAAGACCAAGACTCTTCTCCTGCCTGCCTCACAAGACTGCTGAAATGGATCAAACTGGGTGAGAATAAAGAAAAGCTTTGAGTGCTTTAAAGCCAGCCGCAGTGTAAAGAGTTCCTATAATCTCCTGCCTCCCTTGGGCTGCCAGAGCGCCTGTACTATCTTCAGCTGCTTTGTCGGTCTTCAGAGCAAGTTTTCCTCCCAAAGAAACCAATTCAAGTTTGTGCCAGATAAACGATGATAAAGATCGTAGCGATACTCCCCCTCCTCCTCTTCCCCTGTCCTATTTTCATGAAGACAGGCTGCCCCAGAGGAGAGGAGAAAGAGTGGAAACGTGACAGGCATGTTCTTCCTAGTAATAACATCTGCACACGGCAGCAGGCCAGAGAACTCCCGGGTGCAGAACTCCCGGGGGAGACAGGAATAATGGTCTGAGATCCCAGGAATTCAGGTCACAAGTAGGAAATAAGATGAATCCTGTTTTCCCAAAGACATCTTCGATTTGTTTTTTGCCCAAAGAATATGTGGTTGAGTAAAAATTCAGGGCACCGGGCATCTGGGGTGTAGGGATGTGGGCTTCAGTCCAGACAAAGGGTCAATTAGCTGTGTAACCTCAGGGGAGTTCCCTTTGCTTTCTGAGCCTAGCATTTCTTCATTTGTAAAAGGGGACAATGATGATATGAAAATCAAAGTTTAGGGAGGACCAAACCGTGAACCAACTGGACTCAACTATGTGCTCAGCACAGTCTTCCAGCTTTGATTACATCCCATTCTTCTTCACAGAGGAGAGGAACGAAGCCCAGGATGACAAGGTGACTGGCTGTAGTCACAGAGCTGGCAGGCTAGGGCTGCTGTGCCCGACTTCAAAGCCCTCACTCCTACTGCATCCCCAAGCCTGGCCATGGGTCCTCATGGAAACCAATAGAATAATGTTGGGAGATGAGGTGTTAAAATTTCACATGTTTGGGAGGTACTATAATTTATCCTTAATGATGGATTAGCCTTTAGGAGATAATAATGATGCTTTTTAGAAGACTGGGAAGGAGAGAGAGAGTGAGGAATGAAAGGAACTAAATAAGATACTTTTATTTAATTTGGGCTTTCTCTTGCCCAAAATAATCATTCCAACTTGATGGAGATAGAGTGGAAGATACTAAGTAGGTCTTTATTTTTTTCCCAAATGTTTGCTAGACACAAGGACAGGTAAAGGAAATGTTCTTCTATGCAGCCCAGACTCTCAAATGTGCCACTGTTGTTTTGACCTTGGACATGACACTTAATATAGAGACTTGAAAACCAAACAGACAGGAGCTAGACTCCCCACTTAAAAGACTACTGCTATTTCTCTATCTTCATCTGGAGAAAAGGTACTGGGGCCTGAAGGTATAATTTCTAACATGACTTAGCGTGTGTTCCAGGTGCCTGAAGCTCGCCCTGTGAATATGTCGTTTGGACATCTGATGCTTTAACCATAGCCAGGTGACTGTGGCCCAGGAAGGTGTGGAAAATGCTGGAGAAGCATTCAGCCTATACACCTCAACTCCAATCCCAATCCTGTCCTGCTTCAGGCCAGTTTTTTCCTCATCTAGAAAAGTATATTGCTATAACCAAGTCATGGGGCTGGCATGGAGGTCACTGATTCCCCAACCATGACTCCGGGGCCCCCTACCTTCAGTGCTCTCCACTCCCCTGTCAGGGACCTAGTATATACCTAACCCCCATTCAGATCCTCAGTCTCTGCCACCTCTTTGGAGAGGCCCTTCCAAGCCCAGATGAAGTCTTCATGTTAAAACACTCACTGAACCATGGAATCTGCCTTCATAATATTTTTTCACTGTTCATAATAAGACATTTGGGGATTATTTTATTAATGAGCCTCTCCTATGAGACCCTAAGTTGCATAAAGGTGGGGACTTTGTTCATTGTTTGTTTGTTTTTTTAATTAATATACTAGAGGCTGGTGCATGAAATTCATGCACAGGTAGGGTCCCTAGTCCTGGCCAGTAATCAGGGCTGATCAGGTTCCTCTGCCTCCTAGCCTCCCCACCTCCTCCTTCCCTTGCTCCCTCAGTGCTCTGCTGCCCTGCTGGTCACCCGCCACATTTCAAGCTGCTCTTTGGTGGTCAGTGCATGTTATAGCAAGAGATTGAACTGCCTTTCTCTCAGTCAAACTCCCAATGGGACACTTTTCATGTAAGCCTTTTACATATATTGAAGATATTTTTTTTATTGATTTCAGACAGGAAGGAAGAAGGAGAGAGCGATAGAGATCAATGATGAGAGAGAATCATTGATCAGCTGCCTCCTACACATCCCTTTTGGAGATCGAGACCACAACCTGGACATATGCCCTGAGCAGGAATTGAAATGTGATTGCCTGGTTCATAGGGCAATGCTCAACCACTGAGCAACACCAGCTAGGCAGTCAGTTTTGCTCATTAGGTATTCCTAGAACCAACACAGTTTATAGAAAGTTATAGGTGCTGAATAGATATTAATTAATTGAATAAGTAAATGAATAAAAAAGAAAGGGAGAGGGGAAGGGAATAAGTAAGACAACCAGCCAGGTAGCCAATCAGAGATGTTCATTCAATTTCTCACCACCTTTCAGGTGTACGTTCTCAGTTCCCAGTGCTGTGCACAATACAGAAGAGTGAGGGGACGGTACAAGATATACATTTCAAGTAAATGAAATTTCAGAGACCTAAGAGAGCTTCTCTGACCCCATCTCAATCTAAATTAGATCCATCATTATTCTCTCTCAGAACTTCTCTTTTCCTTCCTAGCTCTGGGCACAATTTATTTGGTAGGTTATCTTATGTGTATCTATTGTCCACGTTGGCTGACAACTGTAACTCAGCATCTGAGACACCTGATAGGCTCTGAATGAATGTCAGTCACCAATATAGTGCCTTGGGGGATACAGGGATACAGATAACAAATGGATGATATGCCTGATATTAAGCATTACTAAAAGAGATGGAAAAGACACAATGAAATGGAAAGATACTCCATGTTCACACATTGGAAGAATCAACATAGCTAAAATGTCACTGTCACCCAAAGCAATATACAGGTTTAATACAATCCCCATAAAAATACCAATGACTTTTTAAAATTTATTTTGAGAGGGAGAGGTAGAGAAAGAGAGAAAGAGAGAGAGAGAGAGAGAGAGAGAGAGAGAGAGAGAGAGAGAGAAAAGTTGATGTGAGAGCAATACATCAATCAGGTGCCTCATGCACGCCTCCCACTAGGGATTGAGTCCACAGTACAGGCATGTGCCCTGATTAGGAATTCAACTGGAAACCTTTTGGTGCACAGGATGACACCCAAATAATTGAGCCATACTGTATGCCAGGGTCCAGTGACATTTTCTAAATAGAACAAAATAATAATAATCAGATTTGTATGGAACCACAAAAGACCCTGAACAGCCAACACAATCCTGCAGAAAAATAGCAAAACCAGAGGCATCACACTACCTGAGTTCAAATTGTACTACAGAGCAATGACAATCAAAATAGCAAGGTATTGGGGGAGGGGGGAAAGATACACAGACCAATAAAACAGAATTGAGAGCCCAGAAATAAAACTATGTGTAAATGGGAAAATACTTATTGACAAAGGAGCCGACAACATACAATGGAGAAAAGAAAACCTCTTTAATAAGTGGTTCTGGGAAAATTGGAAAGCCACATGCAAATAAAAACAAATGTTGCAGAGGTTGTGGATAAAAAGGAACCCTTAATCACTACTAGTGGGAATGTTAACTGGAAAATAATATGAAGTTTCCTCAAAAATTAAGAATAGAGCTACCATATGACCTACCAATCCCTCTTCTGGGTATCTACCTAAAAAACTCAAAAAACATTTATTCACAAAGATATATGCACCTTTATGTTCATTGCGGCATTATTCACAATGGCCAAGACATGGAAACAGTCAAAGCGTCCTTTGATAAGATGATTGGATAAAGAAGATGTAGTACAGATATACTATGGAAAACTACCATTTATGATGACATGGATGGATCTTGAGAATATTATGCTAAGTGAAATAAGTCAGTCAGAAATAGCTAAGAACTATATGATTTCACTCATATGTGGGATACAAAACTGAAACTCACAGACACAGACAACAGTATGGTGGTTACCAGAGGGAAAGGGGGTGAGGGTAGTACAGGGGGCCAAATATAGGTGACAGAAGATGATGTGACTTTCGGTAGTGGGCACGAAATATAATGTACAGATCATGTATCACAGAGAAATACACTTGAAACTTATATAATCTTATTAACCAAGGTCACTCCAATAAATTTAATTTAAAAAAGAAGCCATTGACCCAGGGAGGAGCATGAGAAGAATAATGAATGTAGAACTCCTTGTTAAATGCTGTGGGAACATAAATGATTATTGGGTTCCTATCGTGAAGCTTCTGATAGAAATTTCTGAGTGATAAACCTAAACGTGGGGAGTTTTTAGGGACTAATTCTCTTCTAAAGGGTCATTTGTTTCATTCAGCAAATGCTTACGGAGCCCCTACTATGTGCCATGCAATGTCTTAGTGAGCAGAAAGCAGTAAGCAGGATGGCTTGGATCCCAGCTCTCATGGAGCTGGAAGTTCCCAGAAGTAGCAAATCTTCCCTTCTTTCTCATCCTCCACGTGTAACTTGCCTGCAGACAAAAGGCCTCCTGGTGTAGATGGCAGGATCCCTAATCCAGGCTCATTTTACAAAAGCACTTACACTGAAGAAATCACCTGCCAGGCATCTGGAAAGTGCTCATCCATTTATAACAGTCAACTTCACCTTACCCTCATTCTAATTACTCCAGCTCCCCGCCACCATTCTCCCTGCAGGCCTATCCACCATACCCCTTTCATTCCTCCTACACAGGCTCCACCCCAGCTTCCCTGTGGTCCCCCAATATCTGCCTTTTTTTATTTCCAAGAGAAAGAACCACCCCGGCCATAAGACAAGAAGGTTCCAGGGACGCTGATGGAAATAGCAGGACCCAGAGCCACAGTCTGTCCCTGAATCACAAGGGGAGCAATTCATTCGGCAGCTTGGAGGGAGGACAAGAATGCTGTGGCCCTAGGGAGGCATCAGATAAGTAAATCAAGTTCCAAGAATAGCTCCAGTCCCTTGCAGTGAACTTGACTGGAGGAAGATTTGCCGAGTGATAGGGACTTTAAAGACAGCTCAACAATGACCAGAGCTGAAGGGTCCCTTCCCTGTAAAGACCAACTTCATTACAAAGATCCCTGGCTCCGCAGGAAGGGGAACCCCTCAAACTTCTGCCCAGCATTCAGTTCAACCTGGCCTCCTGAGAGCAAGGGGAGGGGTACGAAAGAGGGCAGCACGTTGGCACATGCTGGCAGCTTTGGGAGTCAAACTGAATGCCAGTTGGGGCTGTAAAACACCCTGACCTCAAAGAAAGGAAACAAGTGAGAGCCAGCGCAGAAAATTCATTCGAGGAAATTAATCAGAGGAGTGATGTTCTGGTACCTGCACTGCCACTAATTTCATGTCTCCGAGCCTCAGTGTCCCCATCTCTGGAGTGAGGGGCATGGGCAGCCCAGGGTTGTAATCTGGCATTCTCGGCACACTTGCCTTTCACTTCGAGGATCTGCCGTCCTTGCTCCCATGGAGACACTGCGCCTCGCCAGCCAGCTATGTGCAGCGAGGCCTGGGGCATCTTGATTTACCGCCGAGGCGGTCACACCCAATGGTACCTTTGGAAGGAGCCCGCCATTCACAATCCTGAATGTCACGGCTATTGGCCTCGTGGGAGACGTTTGTTTCCTCCCTGCCCTTCGGTTTCTCGGCAGAAGGTGAAAGGCTCCTGCTGGTTCCCCGGGCTCTGTGAGATCTGCCCCTCAGCGCACAGGGGCAAACCCATTCCCGGGGCTGGCCTCAGGCAAGAGGGCCATGCCAGCCCCAGGTGCAGCATCAGTGTGATGTGGGGCATCCATTCCACTCATCTGTTTTGAGGTCCTACTATGTGATCCTACTCTGTAATCCTGTTCTGTGCCTCTTTAGCCCTCCCCACCCAATTCCATTCTCTGGAATGTCTTTTGCCTTTTGCCTTTTAACGCTCTAAAACGCCTTTTATTCAGATTCCCCTTCAGATAGCATCTTCCCTGTGAAGTCTTCCCTGATGTGCCCACCAGACTAACTCTTCCTCTCTCGGCTCTGGCCCGGGGCCCACTGATACCTTCACTTCATGCCCACTCCAACCTGCTCTGCTTTGTAATTAGTGACTCGTGCCTCTCTCTTTCAGGCCATGATTGCAGGTTCACTGAGCTGAAGGAAGACAGCATCTCTGTAAATTGATCCTGATCAGCATCTTGTACCCTCAAGGCCCTCTGGGTATGTTTTCTCAATTGGAGGAAGACAGAGTAAGAAAATCTAAACGGCACATTTGCTAAGCCAGTGGCTGCTGGCAGCGAAGATTTTTTTAGTGGATTTTCGCTACAGCACACTGCCAGCACTCTCCCCAGCTCTTCAGCTTTAAATGCCATCCTAGGCAGATGACTCTCTAAATTTGTACTTTTACCCCTGATTTGTATGCTGAGCTTTAGTATCCTCTGTCCTCTTAGATGTCCAATTCCCAGCTCAGATGGAATGTGTCCGGAACAGAACTTTTGATTTTCATCTCCAAATACGATTACCCCAGACTTCCCCAGCTCAGTAAATGGTACCACCATGCACCCAGTTGCTCAAGTCCAACACCTGGAACCTCCTTGATGCCTCGCCCCCTGTAGCTCCTGTCAGCTCTACCTCCCAGGTACTCTGAGTCTGTCCTCTTCCTCCATCACCACCGCTAAGATCTTCAGACCACTATAGTCTTCAACCTGGATGATTGCAAGATGCTAGCAGACCTCCCGGCTTCCTTCTATACTTGCCCCCTGAACAATCCATCTACCAGCCAAAGGGATCTTTGAAAAATGTAAATCACAACTATTATACCTCTTAAAGCCTTCCTCTGGAATCCAGATGCCGTTAGAGCAGAACCTAATTCCGCGCCTTGGCCTTCAGGTCTTGTTACCAATCCAGCCTCATGCCGAGGAGCTCCCTCCAGGCTACTCACTCTGCTCATCAAAGTCCCCAAGTTCATTCCTGCCGGATGCTCCCTCTGCCTGGAACACTGTGCTCCCAGATCCCCATATGGCCAGCACCTCTTTATAATGAAGATGTCTACTTAGCTGTCACCTTCTTTCCTGACTCCTTAATCTAAATGTCTCTCTGTCCCCACACGGCATTCTGTCATACTGCCTAGTTTTAATTTTGTGTAGCACTTAACAGTCACTAAAATCATCATCTTTCTTTTTTTTTAATATATTTTTATTGATTTCAGAGAAGGAGGAAGGAAGAGGAAGAGATGGAAACATCAATGATGAAAGAGAATCATTGATTGGCTGCCCCCTGCACTCCCCCTACGGGAGATTGAGCCCACAACCCAGGCATGTGCCCTTGACTGGAATGGAACCTGGGACCTTTCAAAGCAGTTGTAAGGTAAAATTACCAATTTTCATACAGATGGTTTTGTATAAAAACAGACAGGCCAATGCTCTATCCACTGAGCCAAACCGGTTAGGGCTGAAATCAGCATTTTTCTTTACGTGTTTGCTGTGCTTCGCCTACAAGATGGTAAATATTGTGAGACCACTTAACTTGCCTATATATTTGTTCACCGTTTTATACTTAGGATCAAAGACAGTCCCCAGCACATATTGTATATTCACAACCACCCACAAATGATCAGTCAGCCAAATGAAATAAGAAAAGTGACAGGCAGAGGGAAGGAATAGCCTAGGGACCGGGAGGAGCTCCTCAAGCCAGAATGACAACAAAGGTCAGGTGTTAGAAGGAGATTGCTAGTGCATTCTGCCTCTTTCTCTGATCAGCCAATTTCCAAATTTTGTTCTTGAATCTTCATGCTTAGACAAGGAAAAAACAAGTACCTAACTGATCTATAATCTTTATGAGAAACAGTAGAAACAAAACCCTTACATAATTGGTATATAAATCATTTCAGATGTGAGTAATGATACCAGGACAGGCCATTTATTTTAAACATTAGAGAATTTAAAGCCCAATTTAGTTATATTTCAAATTATTTCTTGAACTAGAATGGGCTACTCTTGGAAGAAATGAGTTCCCTGGCACTGGAGATATTAAAGCAAAGACTGGCTAGCCTCATGGCATGTTAGAAAGAAAAGTCAGTCATCTGGCCAGAATTGGACTGGATATTCTCTAAGAACAATCCTTGGTTTGATCTCAGTTGTCAATTACATAACAAATATCATGATGAAGGTGCTGTTGCTGCTATAGTTCACAATGATGATGATCACAACAATGGCTAACCTTCATTCAGCTCTATCCTGCTTATTATAAGCATTTTCGAGTTCTTAATTGTTTTATATCACTTATCTCAATCTTCAAAACAAGCCGAAGAAGGCAGTATTATTGCCTTTATTTAGCCAATTAGGAAGTTGAGGCAGAGAGAATTTTGAAAACTTACCCAATGTCACAAAGCTGGTTCAGAAGCCTCAGGGCAGGTAATTGAGTACAGCTCTATATGACCTACTCTTAACCAAATCTCATATGATCAGTTTCATGCGTACAATTGCAGAATGTATTATGTTGTTTTTTTCCTAAAGAAAAAAGAGAGTTCTAGTAGACATGTTGAATACAGGATATGCTGGCTACTTATGCATAAGTGTATATAAGAATAACATTCAAACTGGAATGAATTAGAGCAGCCAACAATTATACCGAAGATACGAAGATGCGAATTCTGCTGGGAGGTCTGTCACTGCCTTGCTGTATGACCCATGCACCTTGCTTTGCCTTTCTGTACAACATGGAGTTAAAATAGAAAAGGGAAATCAGATGATCTCTAAAGTCAGTTCTATAAGTGTCTAGGTATTTATAGAAACTGAATCCTACCTATTCATCTATCAATCTATTTTAGAAGTGAATAGCAAGTTAAGGATCTCTTTCTGAGGATTGAAGCAAAATGCAAATTCAGAAGTCCCCAAGAACTCCTCCAAACAACAGGGATCTCAAGCTGTGGGTCAAATGAGGAACCGCAAGGTGTTTCTAAAGTGAACAGTCTAGAAACTCTAGAAAGACTCTATTTCTTCTCTAAGAGTCCTACGCGTAAAAAGGAAAATGACTCCTAAAATTGCTCGCTCATTATTTAATGCAGTCTATACTCTGCTTTCTAATTAAAATGAGAGGCCTTATTCCCAAAGGGCAGAAGTTGTTTAGTCTCAATAGAAGATTCTGCAGATAAAAAAGCACATTGCATCCTCTTCCTCTAGGCCTTACAGGAGAACTCTGCCTCCTTGAAGATTACCATAGGCTATGAAGGATGTCTTCTAAATCACAATCGTGTCCACACTTAGGTGTGCTTTTTTCCTCGGGGCCAATCATTTTTATCTAAAAAACAAACAATCTTTCAAAAAAAGTCACTAATGCTGGCTTTCTGATGAACTTTTCTGGAGCCCTGATTTCCCATGTGCACTCAAGCCACAGATCTGCTAGGGGATCATCTCCTTCAGGAAGCACAGGAAAAGCATTGCCCTGTCTCTGCCACTGTCTAGCCATGTGACCATGAGTGAGTTCCTTCGTTCCTCCAAACTTAACTTGCCTCGTCAAGGGAATTTTACTGGTAATGAAAATCAGACAGTTTAAAGTGGATCCACTTAAAACAAATCCTAAATGTTATGCTAAACAGTAGGAGGAATACCATTGGGACTTCAATTTAAAAATAATACCAAAATAGTTAAAGTAAGTTATTTCTAGCTTATATTTAGGGTACTGTTATAACTCCATGCTAATTCTAAGAAACAACAGAGAATAAATATAGTATGGTGGGGTTTGGAGCACACCTTTTTCAAAATAAATTAGAAAGCCAGATACAACCTTGTTTATGTTTATGTTCACAGATGATCATTAACAGGGTTATGTTTTCAAAAATGTTTAAGAGTAATAAAAGCTTTCACAAAAGCCTTTCATAATCTTTCAATTAAACATTTTCTTTGAAAGAGCTTATTGTGTTCATTCCTCAAAGATTCTCTCTTTTTCTTTTTTTTTAAATATTTTTATTGATTTTAAAGAGGAAGGGAGAGGGAGAGAGAAATAGAAACATCAATGACGAGAGGGAATCATTGATCGGCTTCTTCCTGCACACCCCACACTGGGGATCTAGCCAACAACCAGGACACGTGCCCTGACCCGGAATCGAATCGTGACCTCCTGGTTCATAGGTTGATGCTCAACCACTGAGCCATACCAGGTGGCCAATTCTCTCTTTTTCAATTGCTCACTGTGAAAATTCAGATCCTTATTTGTTTTTCTCAACATAACTTTCAACAGCTTCACAAAGTCATCTGTATGACAATTGGTAATTTTACTTTACAACTGCTTTGAATTATTACTTGATATTTATAATATCTATTAATTATCAGCAGGCTTTCCAGCAAGAACATTGTAAGGTAGGTGGGAAAACGATTGTTAAGCAGAGAGGAATGCCCGTGTGGGGCTAATTTTACCAGTTCATCAGTGAATCTTTTCATCAGACAGTTTTTGCTTGTCTGTGCAATCTCAACATTACATGGTGTTGGATAACCTCCCACCTTCACCTGACCTCTCACACCTTCTTCAAGTCTTTCCTCAAATGCCACCTCAATGAAGCCTTTCATGACAACCTTAATATTGTAGTCTTCCAAGTCTGTGCACATTCATTCTATTTACCTCTTTTCTACTCTGGATTCTTTGTAGCACTTACCAACAACTAACACACTACATGTTTTACTTATTTGTGTATTGTCTGTCTCTTTCCTTACTTCCACTAGAGTGAAAGTTAAATGAGGGCAGGAAATTTTATCTGCTTTATTCATTGCTTATCACCATCACCTACAACTGTGCTTGGCATATAGTAGGAACTTAAAAACTATGGAATGAATGAATGAATGAATATTTAAAGAAGAATCTCCAGTACTTCAATGGTCAGAGAATGTAGATAAGAACTCCTACCATTTGCAACAGCATGGATGGACCTGGAGAGCATTATGCTGAGCGAAATAAGCCAGTCAGAGAAAGATAAATATCACAGGACCTCACTCATTTATGGAATATAATGAACAACATACACTGATGAACAAAAACAGATCCAGAGACAGATCAGACCGTCAAACCTCAGAGGGAAGGTAGGGCAATGTGGGGGTAAGAGGGAGAGATCAACCAAAGGACTTGTATGCATGCATATAAACCTAACCAATGGACACAGACATGGGGGTGGAAGGGGACAGGATGAGGGCATGAGCGGGAGTGAGGGGTGGGGCAAAGGGGGAATAAGGACACATGTGTAATACCTTAATCAATAAAGAAAAAAAAAAGAGTTCCAGAGTTGTGTTTCATGCTTTGTGCTAGGGGAGACCAATAGATCCCAGCACAGCTTTGGTAGTGGTTCCCTGGAGCACTAAAATGAGTGATAAGATCTATTATCAATGTCTGCCTTTGGGCATCAGAAGTGCTCACAGGAATTATGACATCATGCCTGGTAGTCATCCCTCCTGCCCGGTAGTCATCCCTCCTGGCCATGTTGCAATCATCCCCAACTCTATGTAAACTTTTCACTAATACTACCATTACACACACACACACACACACACACACACCACACACACACACACACACACACACACACCGGACAAAAGTACAGTAAGGCTCACATCATTTTAAAAGGTATTCACAGCTCTTGTAATATAGAAACCCACACCTGAAACCTATATGTTCATGTTGATCAATGTCACCCCAATAAATTTAATTTTTAAAAAAATGTTAAGGTAAGAAGCATTTTTTAAAAAAATGCAGTACCTAATGACATGATTTTGTGCTGTTTTACTTTATTTTTATTGTTAACATTATTACAGATGTCCCCATCCTCCCCTTTACCCACCTCTACCCAGCTCTCGTCCCTCTTCCCTTTAGTCTACCCACAGCCATGAGACAAGAAGAAATAAAAGGCATCCAAATTGGAAATCAATAATAAAACTGTCATTCTATGATGATGTGATCTTGTACATATAAAACCTTAATGACTTCATCAGAAAACTACTATCTCTAATAAATAAATTTTTCAAAGTAGGACACAAAATTAATATTCAGAAATTGGTGGCATTTTTATACACCAATAATGAACTATCAGAAAGTGAAACTAACTTAGGGGAGTAGGGACTGGGCAGGGGGGATAAAGGGAGAGAAACTGAGTGGCATCTGTAATATTGTCAAATATATATAATATATATATTTGTTTTTTATATATATATATATATCTTACCTAATAAAAGAGTAATATGCAAATTGACTGTGCCTCTGCTACACCCACCAGCCACACCCACCAGCCAATCAGAGCGAGTATGCAAATTAACCCAAACAAAAAGGCAACGGCCACAGAGAAAGCAGGAAGGAGGCTTGGGTTGCCCCTGGCAATGAAGAAAGCCAAGCTTTCCCCAAACCCTGGCCTCCACTTAAGGCAACAAAGTTTCAATAGCTGAAGCCACAGATTGAGCAGAAGGCTTGGCTCTGCTCCAGGCTACAAAGTCTCAATTGTAGAAGATAAATAAATCCCAGATACCAGGTCACCAGAGGGCGTGGCTGGCCTGTAAACCACCATAGGCCCCTCGCCCAGGCTACCCCCGTGCCCCAAAGGAACACCTACCCTGATCCAGGACAACCTTCAGGGCAAACCAGCTGGGCCCCACCCATGCACCAGGCCTCTATCCTATCTAATAAAAGAGTAATATGCATATTGACCATCACTTCAACATACAAGATGACTGCCCCATGTGGACACAGATGGCTACCACAAGATGGCCAGCAGGGAAGGGCAGTTGGCAGGGACTGGGCCTGCAAGGAAGGGCAGTTGTGGGGGATCAAGCCTGCAGGGGAGAGCAGTTAGGAGTGACCAGGCCAGCAGAGGAGGGAAGTTGGGGGTGACCAGGCCTGCAGGGAAGAGCAGGTGAGGGGGACCCAGGCCTGCAGGGAAGGACAGTTAGGGGTGACTAGGCCTGCAGGAGAGGGCAGTTAGGGGTGATCAGGCCCACAGGGTAAGATAGTCAGGGGCAAACAGGCTAGCAGGGGAGCAGTTAGGCATCAATCAGGCTGTCAGGGGAGTGGTTAGAGGGTGATCAGGCTGGCAGGCAGAAGTGATTAGGGGCAAACAGGAAGGCAGGCAGGTGAGCAGTTGGGATCCAGCAGTCCTGGATTGTGAGAGGGATGTCCAACTGCTTGTTTAGGCCCAATCCTAGTAAAATCGGGCCTAAACGGGCAGTCGGACATCTCTCAAGGGGTCCCAGTATGAAGAGGGAGCAGGCTGGGCTGAAGGACACCCCCTCCATGCGCAAATTTTGTTCACCGGGCCTCTAGTGTGTGGAGGGGTCTATGTGTGTGTATAAAAGAGAAACTAAGAAAATAATCCCATTTACTATTGCAACAACAAAAAATAATAAAGTACCTAGGAATAAGTTTTTTTTTAAATATATTTTATTGATTTTTCACAGAGAGGAAGGGAGAGGGATAGAAAGACAGAAACATCGATGAGAGAGAGACATCAATCAGCCGCCTCCTGCACACCACACACTGGAGATGTGCCCGCAAGCAAGGTACATGTCCCCGACCAGAATCGAACCCGGGACCTTTAAGTCCGCAGGCCGATGCTCTATCCACTGAGCCAAACCAGTCTCGGCCCTAGGAATAAATTTAACCAAGGAGTTAAAAGACCTATATTTGGAAAACTATAGGACATTGAAGAAAGAAATTGAGAAATATACGGATAAGTAGGAGCATATCCCATGTTCATGAATTGGGAGAATTAACATCATTAAAATGTTCATAATACCCAGAGTAATCTATAGGTAAGGAGTGTTTTTAAGATCCCAGCTAAGATGTTTTCTACTTGACACTCTGTTTTAGCTGCCAGGTAATTGCTAATTGCTGCTGCAAGTAGTTGTGAAATCCCTAGGATATTTAGGTTGGAAGAATCTTTTAATCTGATCCAAATGAATCATTTTACAGATGGAGAAACCAAGGCTTAAAAGATTAAGCATTTGTTCGCAAATCTCACAGCCAAATCATACAAATAAGAACTCCGTTGTTGTTAGCATTTATAAACAAAAGACAAACCAGAGATATTTTTAAATGAAGAAAAAAAATTTAAAGAGAAGAAGAGTAGGAAAGAAACACATTTGGGCAGAAACTGAAGGACACTCCTGTACTTTGTGTTTTCTACCTCAATAAAGTGAGCAATCCGACTCCCCATGTCCTAGCGGCCACCGTCTCTCAGCTCAGCCTGGAGTCCAATCCTCCCTGCTTTTGCTTTTTTTTCTGTTTTGTCAGAATAAGAACATGTTGCCTGATCACGAGTCCTCCACCTGAGTTCCTCAGATACCTAGTTAGGAAATCCCATTTCTCTGGCCTGGGGGTGGCCCTTCTCTCAGACAAATGGTTTTATTCCTCCTGGCTCTCTCAGAAAGCTACTTCTTCCAACCACCAAAATCAGCTGGCACCCAAAACAGTATTTTCAACTAATAAGTCCCTATTCTTCCAAAACTATTTTCTGGAAAACTCCAATAAATACCACTGCTTAACTTTTGTTAAAATTACAGAAACCAGCCAGCCTTCCTCACACCAGTGTGATAATTTCTTTGTATCAAAAGTGCCCTCTGAGCAGTCACAGAACTGGCACCACTAGGTGGGTAATTTGGAGGGCACGGGCAGTGGGGGAGATTGGACAATCAGATCATCCCCACGTTTGCCTCCCTCCCCCATCTTCTGGCCTTGCCCACGGGAGGGCCTCCAGCTCTGCCAGCGGGAAAGAGAGATGTCTTTATTAGAAAAACCATCCTGGAGGCTGCCAAGCTCTGTGCAAACAGGACAGATTGCTCGGCAAATGAAAGGGTCACCCCCGAGTCAGCGGTAAATGAACAGTCTGGGGTGACCATGACCCAGAAAGCCATGAAAAAATATGGTTTTTTACATAAGAAAAAAAATGTATTTTCCATCTGAAACAGCTGATGGGTGTGTTTTCCCTTCCCAATGGACAAAAGAATACCTTGAGGAAGAGGAGGACAGGGGACCCTTTTTCATCCCCGGGGGAGAAATGCTTGGACAGTGAAGAGCCAGGGAGCAGGATCGGCTGGAATGGGAGCTAGGCAGCAGCCAGAACAGGGACAGTGTGGCCGCGCCTATTTGCAGTGGCAGTGGGGCTCCCGGCTGAGGGGGTCCCGGCCACACTAGGCCCCACTTGCCACGGTAACCCTAGCTCCTTCCAGGGCCTGGCCCCTCCTGGGTGCTCACTGACTCCTTGGACAATTACTTCATAAATCCTCCCTTTATTTCCTCCCTGATCTCCCCCGATACTGTGTTCTCAGCCTGAGACAGTGATGCCACATGCTGCACGCCCTCATGCACAGTATCAGAATCCAATATAGGCATCTAACTTCTATAAAGGCCGTCCTTAATATTATAGCATTTAATCCTCAGAATATATTTCTGAGCTAGGTACTACCTCCCCTTTTACGGATGGGAAACCGAGGCTCCGAGATGCTAAGGAATGTGCCCCAGGTCACAACCCAGTTTGGACTCAAAACCAGGCCTGTCCTTTAAACCTGACCTCGAAGGCCTCCTCGGTGATTTGGACAGTGACTTGGATTATCGGTACCTCTCAAGTTCACACAGATCATCCTGTTAACATGCAGACTATGACTCCGAGGTCTGGGCTAGGCCCGAGTCCCCGCGCTTCTGAAAGTTCCCATGTGGTCGGTAAGCTGCACTTTGCTATCCATTCTTTCTGATGTCCTCCATTTCTGTTAAACAATAAGGTGTTGTGTGTGTGTTTTACCCTAAAAAAAAAAATGTTTGATTTCACTGTGCAGTGATGGTTAGTGAGATATTTAGCAAAGGCTTTCTGGTACAATGCAAAGCCTTAGGGACTCTGCCTGGAATCTCAGAGGGAACAGTAAAGTTTGGGAGGCAGAGATCTGATCGGATCTTATTTACATTTTAGAAACTTTAGAAAGTTTCTGGCAGTGGTGGAGGGAATGAATGGTTTTGGGGAGGGACAAGATCAGAAGTGGCAGACCAGCCAGGAGGCTACTGCAGTGGTCCAGCAAGGGATGATGGTAGCTTGGGGAGGCTCGCCCTGCCTCTTTGCTTTTGGTTTTAATTCCCCCACGAATGTGCCATAATTAGCATCAAAGGAGTTCTGAGAAAACATCTAATCACGTAATTTTACAGAGAAACACTGAGGTTAAAAGAGGAATTCCCACAATCATTCAATTCCTCTACTGGAGGATTTTTCTAAGTACAGTAAGTCCTCACTTACTGATGTCAATAGGTCCTGTGATTTTTAAGTGACATGATGTATAACAAAACCAATTTTAGCATAGGCTAACTGATACAAACAAGAGTTACATCCCTATGCCATCTCATCAATGTGTATAACAAAACAACATTGAACGAAATGAGATTATTCGAGGACCTGCTGTAGTCTCCACAGCATGTTAATAGATATTATGCATGAAAAGTAAAAAGGGAAAAGGAATTCAAATACGTTTAGGAAACACTTGATTAAATAGCTAAGCAGTTTTGTTGACTGTAGGACTTCTTGGAGCCTTTAATAAGCTAAAGTTCCCTACAAATCTTCCAGAGTGAGATAAACATATTTCCAAAATGACTTGTTTGCCATAAAAAAATACTTTGGGAAATGGTGCCCAGTGTTCTTTCCCTGGATCACACTGCCTCTCATTACTTGGGTGAATTACCTGCATCTTCCAAGTACAGACATGCCCTACCTTCTACCTTCCTCAGAAAATGTCCTATAGCCCCTACCCGGCCTAGCTCACTCTCTCCTTTTCATTTCTCGTGTTATTCAGGAAGTATCCATTACCTTGGTACCGTCTGAGCCCCTGGTGGGAAAAGTTATTTTCAAATCAAGGAAGGCAGAGTTAGAAGACGGAAAGTAAGTCCTAGCTTTGTTAATATCTTTTTATATCATCATAAAAAGTAAAAGCCAACTGAGGATTTATTTTTTCCACCTTTTTAAAATAATGTGGCATAACCTGACGCTCTCTTCTTCTAGCTCTGTGTCTGTACAGTCAATGTCATGGTTAAAGTCTCCTTGATCTATCTTGGCAAGGTCAGAAACTATCTGACAGGTCAGTGACTTAATTAGGCTCAATCTTCCCTGCTGTGTGTCCAGGTCCTCCCCTTTCGGCCTCTGATCACTGCTCCTGAGAGGTATGACACCCCCACACTTCTCAGTGCACACCTTCTTACGTCTCCTCCTATCCAGACACTGAGCTAGGAGCGGTCCTCCTGCGAGCGGGCTGCTGTCTTCTCCCAGATGACTGTCTTTTCCTCAGGTAATTGGCCCACCTCGCTACAAGATGAATGGCCTGGAGCAGGCCTCCCGCTTTGTCACCCAGTACTCTCTCCTAGGCACCGTGACCTTTTGATGATGCCAAACAACTCCTCGCTCCCTTGGTAATCACCAGCGCTGCCGTCCTTCAGAGCGCAACACAAATTCCCATCAGGTCCACGCTCTGTCATCATGTGCCTCCGAGCTGACGGCCCAGGCTGCCACAGCCAATGCACACCCCTTTGGTCACAATGAAACAGCCTCGGGGAAAATCGTTGGCTCATTCAGCCTTGCTCCAGCTGCAAGCGAAACCTGCCAGACCTCATTCTGCTCGAGTCTCCCTGCCCTCTCCCTTCTCTGGCCCATCATCTCTCAGGCAGGCTTCCTAGGGGAGTGTGGTGTCTCCTGGGGTTGGACTCTGTGTGCATATGACAATATTACCTGCATAGTTTATCACGCCTAATGTATTCTCATTTCCCTGGCTATGAGGGGTATGGGTCTCTGTTTGTATCTGGCGAGACAGAAAGATTTTTACATATCAAAAGTGTTTCTGAATAAATCTATACCACTTGCCAGTCACTGAACAAGCCATACATTTTAATGCTTCCATGTCATTGCTGGTCCTTGGCTTTACAGTGGTTCTCAAACTTTTTTTTAATGCTGTGACCTTTTAATACAGTTCCTCATGTTGTGGTGACCCCCAATCTTAAAATTATTTTCATTGCTACTTCATAACTGTAAGTTTGCTACTGTTATGAACTATAATGTAAATATCTGTTTTCCAATGGTCTTAGGCGACCTTGCTAGCACAAGTTGAGAACCGCTGCTGTAGAGCCTAAGACCATCAGAAAACACAGATATTTATATTATGATTCATAACAGTAGCAAAATTACAGTTATGAAATAGCAACGAAAATAATTTTAAGATTGGGGGTCACCACAACATGAGGAACTGCATTAAAAGGTCACAGCATTAAAAAAGGTTGAGAACCACTGGCTTAGAAGGACCTTCTGTTCCTTTACTTCCTATTGTCATCCCATGTATGGAAGGCTTCCAAAATAGCTCACTCACATGGCCATTGGCTGGAGGCTTTCATCCCTCGCCACCAGGACCTCTCCATAGGGCTGCTTGAGTATCCTCACAACATGGCAGGCAGCTTCCCCTAGAGTGGGGATCCCAGAGAGAGAGAGCAAGGAGAAAGCCACAATGCCTGATACATCCTAACATCAGGAGTCTCACACTTAAGAGGAAAAGAATTAGGCCCTCCTTTGAAGAGAGGTGTCTCAAAAAAAAAAAAAAAAAATATATATATATATATAATTATATATATATATATATATATATGACTTAAAAAACCACCACAAGGATGTTGCTTATTATATTGCATCGCTTTCTCTCTGAGCCATAGGAGAATCTTCTCTGATCCCACTAGGAAAAACTCTAACACTTTCCATAAGCAGCTTGATTGTTCTTCCCTTCTGTCCCCTGCGAATTGAGTAACTGATTTTGTTTTCCTTTTTGCTCCTCAGAAATGTAAAATCAGATTTGTAGCTGGCCTCCGTCAGGGTTAAAATATTTCATGGCATGTATTTTATATGCTATCCTCATTTCTAAGCTTTGTTCTTTTCTTCCCTGGGTTTCCCTGTGCATCATTTTTCTTATTTTAAGATTTACTCTACTTTGCTATATGCTATGCATGCTAATAAGCTGCCTTAAATCCTTGTTTAGGACAAGGCTAGGTTTAAATAAGTAAGTGCTCGCATACAAATGTATACATGCATATCTAAAATAGGGCTCTTGATTTACTAGTGTATATCCCTAGAGTCAGGACACCAAATCATTTCAACAAATCCAGGGCATTTTCTCTGACAGATACTGTGGTAAGAAGAAGAACAACCACACTTACAGCAACTGCTCACATTCATTGTGCTTTCAAGATGTGCCAGGCACTGTGCTCAAAAATCTCTCTCTCTCCTTCATTTAACCTTCATGATGTCCGTTCAATAAAGGCACTGCCATGACCTCCACTCTACAGATAAGTCTTGGAGGGATAAAGATGCTTTCTCAAGGTCACCTTTTTAGAAAGTGGCAGAGCCAAGCTTCAAATTCAAGGTTATTGGGTCCTTGGACCAAACCTATATGCTACTTCTGGTTTTTTAGGGCAAATGGAAAATATGCTGTTTCTCTGTTCTGGGCCTTCACACAAGCTCTTTCTGCCCTCTGGAATGTTCCATTTTGCTTAACATATTAAGTCCACAGAGATAAATTCAAAATCATCAAGGAATTATTCAACATTCCTGGTGCCCAGCATTACTGCAAGGGATTTGGAGTCTATAAAGGAAGAGGAACACATACAACTGAGTATTTCATAGTCTAAGCGGCAACAGGTGACTTACAAGTGTAAGGCAATTTTAAAAGAAAATTTACATGAGTCAAAATGAAGATAACACACAGTAGATGCTACAAGTGATCAATTAAGGCAGGAAACTCCATGTCCTGAGAAGGTTACCTAAGGCTTTAAGGAAAAGGTGAGATTTAGTCTGGACCTTGAAGAATGGGCCAAAATTGGATAGAGAGGATACTAGAGAAATAGCTTGGGAAGTATCACCACAATAAAATTCTCTATGCATCATGTAAATAAATCCATAACCTTTGACCCCTTAGGAACTACTTCTTAGATCAACCAGCTAATGTGTGTGGCATCTTGTAAAGAGGAAATACTCATGCACAAAGATGTATACATTAATATATTTCAAGTATTGAAAGAAAACATCAAAAAGTAGCAAGAAACATAGTCATTAGAACAGAAAATCGGAGTACAACAGTGGCTCTGTCAAAAAATTGAAATCAGGGAAGTATAGGGCACATATACATCATTTCTGATTTGTAAGCTGAATCTGCAAGCATGTTTAAGCCTGTAAGAAGAACATTCTTTGTGAGATCATACGCCATATATCATAGTTCCAGTGCAGCCAGATGTGACTAGACTCCTGAGATCTGTTTGCTCATCTGCAAAATGGGAATAGTACACATCTTTTCTTTGTGAAGATGAAATCATATAATTTATAAGAAGATGCTTTCCAAAAAATATGAACAACAAAGTGATAACACATACATACTTATCAACAAGTGAATCTAAAAATCAAGTGAATAAAAAATCTGATGAACAGAATAAACTGGTGAATATAATGGAATCAGGGGCATAGAAAGGAAATGGACTCACAATTCTTGGGGGAAAGGGGATGTGAGGAGTGCGGGAAGAGACTGAACAAAAATCTTACACCTATGGATGAGGACATTGGCAGGGGTAAGGGCATGGAGTTGGGGGGTGGGGAATCAGGTGGAGGGGAGCTATGGGGGGAAAAAAGAGGAACATCTGTAGTAAACTGGACAATAAAGATTTATTTTTTTAAAAAAAGAAAATGCTTTCCAGCCCATAAAACAGAATTATTTCTATAGGAAATCATTTTTTGACATAAAGTTAACAGCTATGGAAGATAACCTGGTACAAACATCTTCCTGATGTCTGAGTGCCTGCCACAAACTCTGACTTCTGCTTCAACTTCTCTACTCTCAGGAACTTCCTTCCACCCAAGACTGTGTATCCCATTTGGGGACAACTTATTAAGCTAAGAGCTGCCTCTTGCCATGGCGACATAAAGGAGAAGTAGAGGCAGTCAGGCCACATATTGGCCAATGATAGTAGGTCAGAGTCAAATAGCAACAGTCACTCTCTTCCTACCAGTCCCGCTCGTTTCCTATGCCGGCCCTATCATTCCTGGGATCTAGGATTGGAATTTTCAGTTTTCCATGTCACAATAGAGTAGAAATAATCCATAAAGTGTCCCTCAACCCAATATCCAGTACCCCTACCAGAGACAAGTAGAAGCTCATGTCAGAGATCTCTTGCTCACTCCCCCCAAACTGCCCACTACCAGACAGATCTGCCAGGAGAACAAGGTGAAGAACCCATTTATTTCCATCCAAGTATCCCCGTGATGGGTAATGAAGCGAGCCGCAGGGGCTGGATCTGCTGTGTAAGGCTGAAATGTCTCTAAATAGAATATGGCTCCAAGTTTTCCATGGGGTACCTGCATCAGCAGTTCTGTATGTAAGTCACTGAGAAGAAGCAACTTTGCCCCTAGCAAATCACATCTGTGCAAAGAGTGGGGGAAAGTAGGGTAAAGAGATGGGGCCATAGACTGGGAAGGGGCAAGAGGAAGAAGAGAACCAAGAAAAAGAAATAAGGCAGGCCGAGACCATCTTGGCTCAGTGGATAGAGCCTCGGCCTGTGGACTGAGGGGTCCCGGGTTCGATTCCGGTCAAGGGCATGTACATTGGTTGCGGGCGCATCCCCAGTAGGGGGCGTGCAGGAGGCGGCTGATCGATGTCTCTCTCTTATCGATGTTTCTGACTTTCTGTCCCTCTCCCTTCCTCTCTGAAAAATCAATAAAATATATTTAAAAAAAAAAAAGAAAGAAGGCAGGATAAGAGCCCCATCTCTCCCCACTCATTCTCAAAATGTTTCTCAAGCCATTCTGACCTACATGCAGATTGCATGCTGTTTCTCTGTTCTGGGCCTTCGCACATGCTCTTCCTGCCCTCTGGAATGTTCCATTTTGTTTAACATCACTGCCCATGCTCAGTCCTAAGGTATTAGCTGGGATGTCACTTCCTCCAGAAAGCTTCCTGACACCTGGATAAGGAAGGATCTCCTATACTTCCCATATCACTGCATTGATCACACTATATTTCTAAGCACATCTTATTTATCTGTCCCTCACTAATAAAAAAAAAATATCCAACATCGATTGAGAGCTTAGTATGTGTTCATTTGTATCATTTGATAGCAAAATAATTCTACACGGTAATACACCCATTTTACAAATGCAGAAACAGGCTTAGAGAGGTTTAAATACCTTGACCAAGGTAACAAAGGTTATTTACCTACCATGTTCTTACCCACTACACTGCACATCATATCCCCTTCTATGAGCTAGGCTCCCTGGGGCAAGGACTGAGTCCTAGTTACATGGTACTCTAGCACTGGTGTGCCCAGCAAGTAGGTGATACTCAATACGTATTTGTTGATTAAAGGAAAGTGCCATAGACTGAATGTTTATGACTTCTCCAAATTTATAGGTGAAAATCCTAACTGCCAAGATGATGGTATTAGGAGGGTGAGGCCTTTGGGATGGGATTAGCACCCTTAGAAAAGAGGCCCCAGAAAGTTCTTGTACCCCCTCCTGTCTTGCACACTTATATTTAGAAGACAGCACTCTGCAACCCAGAAAAGGGTTCTCCCCAGAACCCCACCACCCTGGTACTCTGATCTCAGACCTCCAGCCTCCAGAACTGTGAGAAACAAACTTCTGTTGTTTATAAGCCACCCAGACTATGGTACTTTGTTATAGCAGCCCAAACAGACTAAGATGGAATGAAGGGATACAGGAATAAATGAATAGAATCATTACACATTAGAAATTAAAGATTCTCTAGGCTCAAAAGAAATGAGGCTAATTGAAGGGCATTACTCTCATGTGAGGGTCTATTTCTCAGGGCAGCCAGAAACACACACACACACACACACACGCACACACACCAGAATTCATTCTAATCTACAAGGGAAGCCAGAACCAGAGTAGTGCCAAGGATCAGGCCCCAGAAGGAGACCATGAGACAAGGGGCCTGGAGCTCTGGAGGCTAGGGTTAGGTAAGGATGCAAAGGGCAGAAAGGTTGAGAAGAAACAGGTCTGGAAAGATAATTAATTAAGGGGTAACTAGAAGTCTAGTCATTAGTGCTACCCATGCAGTGTAGGGGATGGGTTGTTTGCCTTAAAGTCATGGAAGAAAAAATAATACACACACACACACACACACACACACACACACACACACACGTGTGTGTGTGTGTGTGTGTGTATTGTCCCCAAAAATGTATACATACACTTTGAATAATCATAAAAGCAGTGTTTATTGAAATACATTTCATTTTCAAAATTGAGCTATCAGCTGTTAAAGTGTGCATATATTTTGGGGATATCTTGTATAATCCATAAAGATCCATATGGCTTGGGTCAGAATCTGCCCCAGCCCTACTCCCTTATCACTACTCCATGCTGATCCCCTAAGCAGAGTCTGATCCTCAGAGCATTTATCTTCCTTTATTTATAAAAACACAGATTCTGTAGACCAGCCACTTTAATTTTCCCCACAACTGTTCTTATGGTAGTTGTACTGCTCCAGTCCAAGACACAAATTAGCTAAGAAATGGAGTTGCAGGGTCTGAGAGGGGTGGGGAAGGGCTCATTCATAAGTTGTTTTATTTAGTACACTGGGCTCATTAAGCTCCACTCCTGCAAAATTTATTGATTATCCACACTTCCTTGAAACTTTTAAAATACTATAAACACTTAGTTGATGACTTCTGTATGCCAGGCATGAACCTGGAAGAGGCAGAGATGAGTATAGCACAAGGTTAATTTCTGCGAGCCCAGAAAGGGACTCAATGGTCAATGAAGGCAGAAGACCTGAGCACAAGCAAGGTCCTGGTCCAGGTCTTCTGGGCTACAGTAGTGACCAGTCACTCACGAATTGTGATCTTGGGCCAGGTCAATGGCCTCGGTGTCCCAGTTTCCTCATCGGCACAGTGTAACAGGGCACCATCTATCCTTACCTCTTAGGGGTGTCACGAGAAGTAAATGAAACAGCACATTGGAGAGCATTTTTGCAAAAGTATAAAGCACTCAGCATATTCCAATTGTCATTACTGGAAATTCTTCTCCCTTGCCTCAGTACTACCCTAGTTAATAAGCAGATGCCCGGAATAGACTTTCAACAAATAAAAGAAACCTCACTTGAGTCCCATTGAATGAATTGTATTAAATGAATGTGTGTTGAGGACCTCTGGCACACAAAACGCAAAGGTGTAATTAAACCTTATCCCAGCTGCGTCAGCTCGGCATTGTCTCCCTATTTTTAAGAGGCTCATAGAGGTAACATAACTTGCCTGAGTCACAAACAAATAAATAGAGCTGGTATATTTACATAGGTCAGCCAGTCTCCTCTGTACCAAGTTGCCGCCTCTCTCCCTCCTCCCCCTTTCCTCCTTTCCTCTCTCCCTCTCTTTGCCATCTGCTTTATTCTGCCTATAAATGCTGCCCACCTCCAGCCCTGAGTCAGTAACCTTAAGATAGTCCATCACAATGGATCTCCATACTCCCTAACCCAACGATAATTTTTCTCCTCACTTCACAATTCCATTATTCGGCAAGAAACCCACAAGGGACAAGCATATCAGCAATGAAAGGGGAAGCATATATAAGCCAGTTTCTTTATCAGTCTCTCCCATGCTTGTGATTTCAGGCTGTGAAGGAGGAACGGGAGCTGTAAGTAATGCTAATAGCATCATCCCAGGAGCAGCAGATAACAGCTCACCGTCCTGGGGAGAATTGCCTCAGTGCCATGCGGGTTTTTGTTACCATCCTGGCTGTGAGATGAGATTCAGAGAAATCAGATGTGATGGGTTTACAAACCCCACTAATTCATGATTGGTCCCCAACTTCCCAAAAGAGGCATAGGCACCAAGAATGGGCTCACCCATCTATTGCCTGGACAGACACGTTGTGCTTCCTTGCCAGGTGAGGAAGATAAAGCATCCCTGTGGAGATCCCAGCACTCTTGCCCTTGGAGAAGAGAAGTATCAGGAGGAAGACCCTGTCACTGCTGATGAGCTTCCCTAGGGCACAGGGCGCTGAGCAGGTGGAAAATGAATTTTTAGTGAGAAGCTATAGGAAAGCAGACGGCATCTCAATACGAGGGGGAAATTCACATTCCGTAGAAAGTGGGTGCACTCAAGAGGAAGTGGGCGCTCTGCCCCCAGGCTGCTCATGAAAAGTTAGGAAACCTAGAAGGAATGTCACAGAGCGTTATCTATGCCTCTGAAAGTGGTCAGATGATGACACCAAATTCTTTTCCAAAACAGGGGTTCTGACAGGGGTGATATAATACAGTGGTCAAGGTCACAGAATCAGAATGCCAGCTTTTCAATTCATTATTAGTTAGCTAATCTTTCTGGGCTTCCTTTGTTTGTGTGTGAAGTAGTGGCCTTATAGAGGTATTATGAGAATTAAGAGTTAATGCCTGGTGCAGTGCTTTAAAGGAGTGGTTGCCACATGGTCAGTACTCAGTAGACATGTGCTAAGTACTTATCAGGTGCCAGACTCTCTTCTGAGCCAGAGGGATGGACAGTCATGGACAATACATGGATACTTGCTCCCATGAATAAACAAGCACATCTAACTTCAGACACTAATATGTGCTATGAAGAAAGTAAAGGAATACCAAGGATGTAATAAGATCGAGTATCTCTGAGGAAGGAGTAAGGGAGCATTAACAAGGGCAAGTGGAGAGCACCTCTCTGGGCTGAGGTCTACTGAACCAAGAGAAGCCAGCCGTGCTGAGCTGGAGCATCCACACAGAGGGGGCAATGATCACAGAGGTCATGAGGCAGATCAAAGCTTAGTATATTCAAAGTGAGGGGGGAAAGCCTGTGTGTCTTGAGTGGAGGAAGGGAGGGAGGAGGGAGAAACAGTGAGAGATAACATCGAAGAGGTAGGCAGGGTCCAAGCATGTAGGGTGTTGTAGGCCACCCTGAGAGTTTGGAATTTATTCTATGGCGAGTGGGTTTTAGGCAGAACAAGATGTTGTGCACTTCACACTCTAAAGGGATCATGCATTTGACTTTAAAAAAAAAACCCTGTGCATGATCCTTCCCATTCTTTCCCATTTCCAAAGTCCCCAAGGCCCTAAAAGAGCTCAGAGTTACAAGAGAGAAAGTGTCTGGGTCTCTAATCTCCTAGGCATCCTCGGGCTGACCAGGAACACTAATGCTGGGTTGTTGTGGAGTAAAAATAAACATTATGTATTAAACCAGTGAGAGATGGAGGGAAGGAAGGAGAGGAAAAAATGGAGGGGGAGCAAGGGAGGGGGAAAGAGCATTCTTGTTGTTACATGAGAAAGTCAAACCCATAGTCAGGAATGAACTGCAATGGAAGCAAAAAAACCTTCCATCCATTTCCTTCATAGCGACCTTATAGAGTAGGTCATTTTTTTAAGTAAATAAGTGGACTCCATCCAGAACCAGCTAACCCATGACATGAGCCAGTAACCAACCAATATCTGCAGATGTTGCCTTGAAAGGAAAGTAGCAGTAAAGGCAGCAGACCAGGTTAGCCTGAGACAACCTTCGCCAGGTATCCTACTTCCCTTTTCAGAAGCCAAGTTTGAAATATGTAAATGATTTTTTAACCATCAGACCAGACCACCTTTTTGAGTCCTTGCCAGATAGACAACATTGACTTTCGTGTCTATAAAGTACAAAAATGACAAGGTATAGATACTTGAGTTTTAGGCAATGACCAGGCACTTGCTAATCCTATGTATCCTGCCTAATGCTGCCACCGCCCAAGAACTAGAGGCCCATTAGTACACACATCTGTGCACACTCACTGATTCAATAAGCATTTACTGAGCATCTACTTTGTACTAGGCACTGGTCTAAGTACTGGGGCTACAACAGCGGACCAAACTAGCGAAACAATGAGAGATAACATCAAAAAGGTAGGGAGGGTCCAAGCATGTAGGGTATTGTAGACCACTCTAGGAGTTTGGAATTTATTCTATGGCAAAGACAAGATGGCAGATAAAGTTCTTTTTTTTTTTTTTTTTTTTTTGCTAAAATAGTCAACAACTATAGATAAGTAGTCATGAGTGTGATTAGGGCCCGTATAAAAGAAACCTCAAAGAGTTCTCTCACCCCTTTCCACCATGAAGATGGCTACCTATGAGCCAGAAAACAGGCTCTCACCACACACTGACTCTGCCAGCACCTTGATCTTAGACTTCCCAGCCTCCAGAACTGTGAGAAATAGATGTTCGTTTTGTAACTCACCCCATCTATGGTATTCTTGTGATAGCTGCCCAAATGGACCGAGACAAAAATCTGGAGGTGTGCCAGCCACATAGTCATGGCCGCTCCCTGAATTTGTCTATGACCCAGACCCCTTCCATCTTTCTGTTGCAGCATTTTCAGGTGCAATCCTTGCCGCATGGCCCAGAGTGGCTGCAGGAGCTCCGGCCATTAAGTCTGGCCAGACAGAAAGCTTCTTCTCTGCTATCAGTGTGCTCTGAGACTTTGGGAACTTCATCTCCCCCATCACCCACTATCCCCCTACCCGGGATCAGTTCTCCCATCTGACCTGTCAAATTCCTTATTGCTCTAACATGTCCTGACTCTGTCAAAATAGGAACTAAGTTGCTTCCATCTAAAGCTGTGAGTCTGGGACACAGCCAGACAAACAGCGCATTTATTGATTTGACTGAGAAACTGACCTTTAAATATTCCATTTCTGTATTGGTGCTTTGGATAGGAGCTCTCCGGGGAACTCTGAGGGTAATTGCTTTTGCTTCTGCTTCGGAAGGGGCTGACTTTGATGCAATGCTGTTCTCATCTGCAGGTTTAATTTAGCTCTTTTGTCTGCATTACACTCACTCGGAACCATCCTTTGTGTGGTGCCAAACACATCACATGGCCAGCCGTTTCCAGCCGAATTTAGACTTGCCCTTTTAGCTAAGGATCCTGGGATGCTGTGATGCTTGAGGTTGGCCAAGCTGACTTCCAACTCCCCGGGGATCCTCTGGGAGCTGTGAATAATCTGAACCCGCCACTGGGTGTCAGCATTGCTTTGCCCAATTATAAGGAAAAATAGATACTTCTGTGGTTTGGGAGTTGTTTATGCGGTAAGTCTGGACTCTAAAGTGGGCACAACCACAATTCACATTTTTACAGCTCTTAGCATTAACCAAAGAAGCTCCCTTCTCTGTCTTTACATCTAGACTCTTCCTACTTATTTCAGCCCCGCTGTGCCTCTTACCTAGATTACTGAAACAATCCCCATTACCAGTTTTGTGTCCCTCAATCTTTTTCATCTGGTAAAATCAGGACTATAACAGGCTCAACTGCAGAAAATGAGCCTCTTGTCACTGAAAGTTTGCAAATACTTGGCATATATATGTATATGAATAAATACATGTATGTAAATGTGTAGATACACACACACACACACACACACACACACACACACACACGTGTCTTCCCTGCTGGAGAACCTAATGACTCCCCGTTGTCCATAACAGAGAAAATCCTAAGCTGTCTAGCTTTGCAAACAGAGTTGTCTCCTACCCAGCTGCCTCCAACCCTTCATCACAACTCCTATAGCAAACATCTTGCTGCAGTAAGAACGAACATTCCCAAAGAGAATTTCTCTGTCTTTCTTCTCCTTACCAGGGAGACTTCTATCAATCTTCCAGAATCTCCTCCAAGAAGCTTGCTGAAAGCCCTTCTCCCGGGCCCTCTCCCCAGCCGAAATGTAGTGCCCTTTCTATAGGCACCCAGGGCATATGAACTACTCATCCTATTTACCCCAGCGTGTCCGAGTTAGCTGTGATGTCCTCTCATTCGCTAGATTATAAACTACTTTAGGACAAGGACCTCAAGGTTTTTTATCATTGTAATTATGGCTTTTGTCACTGTATCAAACAGGTATTGACACTTGATATGATTGTTTAATCAAACTCAACTGAACCCATGTTTACTAAGCTCATTTTGCAGAATATGCAGCCTCTCTTCTATGCATCCCCTGTTCACAGTCCCAGTTGCAATCACCTTGGTTCAAAGGTTTCCAAATGTACCACTTCCTTCATCTGGTGACCTGTGCCATGTCTGTGTATCCCATGGACTATATTTATAAAAAGCTTTTTCATGACATCCACTAATTTTGTCTCAAATAAATTTATGTTAAAAGAAAAGTTTATATTACTACCATAATTGAAAGCTTATATTGCTTGCCTCAAAGAGATAGTTTAAGAAAATAAAATTAAAACATGCTATCAAATTATAGCTAGGCACTCTAAAGAAAGAGAGAAAGAGAGAGAGAGAAGGGAAGGGAGAGGAATAGAGAGATAGAAACATCAATTAGAGAGGAAAGTCATTGATCGTTTTCTTCCTGCATGGCCCCATCTGGGGATTGAGCTGGAGACCTCTTATTTTCTGGGTCGATGCTCCAACTGCTGAGATACACCAGCTAGGCTACCTAAACACTCTTGCCTGCTGTAGTAGATTCACCGATACCATGAATAGACCATGATCCCTTCCTGTATCCATGCCTCTTTGACACAGGACTTTGAGTTACTCTCACTACATAGACAAAGCCCATGTTTCCATCCCTTGATTCTGAATTCAGCCATAGGACTTGCTCTGGCCAATGTTGTGTTACTAGATTTGACATTTGCAGAGTAATGAAAAGCTCTTGCCTGGGATTTCTCCCCTACAATGGGCATGTGTTCAGGCTAGCCTGATGAAAGGATAGAAGAAATGCATGAAACAGAGTCCAGTTGCCCCAGCCAAGAGTCAGCTGAGATTCTAATTGCTAAACTTGAAAGCAAATCCAGTCTTCTGAGCTAAATAAAGATTTATCGTTGAAAGGCAGCGACGTTTATTTATTTATTTATTTATTTATTTATTTATTTATTGTTTATATCTCCATTTTTTTTACCATTGACCTTTCTCCAGCCTCCCCTACCCCCTGTCGCAAGCTCTCATCCCACCCCCAAGGTATTGTTAAATGTCTGCTATATACATTAATATGGCAATAGATAACTAATATACCTGCCAAGATTCTGAGCCTGTAGTGTGATTTCTCTTTGTGAGAAAGGTACATTTGAAAGAGGTTGAGAAGTGTTAAAATCCTAACACCCATGTCTCCTTGAAATAATCAGATGGATTGAAATAGAGCTGAAAAGGGAATAATTGACTCACATCATAATTCAATGTAATTCATCCTAGTTTATACTTAAAATATCTCTGTGCCTTTCCACACTTTGAGAAATACTACCCTAATTCTTGTCCTTTCTACCTTCTTTGTAGACAAAAGGTACGGCTTCCAAAATGGTCTCAGGCTCATTGCCTAAAAGCTAAAGACCAAATCTGATTCAAATTCCAGATGTCCCAGGATCTTGTACAAGCTCTGCCCCTTCAGTCTTGTTCCCACTGTTTCCCTACTCTATATAACAGGTATAATAACCTAACCCATTTCATGTTTACTGAGCACATACTGTAGATGCTCAGCCAGAGCCAGGCACCTTGCTGGGGGGATGGGAGAGAGCTGGAGGTAATGATTAAGATGCAGTCTTCACTTTTATGAAGCTCTCAGCTGATAAATAAAGCATGTAAGCAACCACATAATTCATCTAATACCTAAAGAGTAAGTCAGAAAGCTATAGAGACCCATAGGATTGGTATCTATTGCAGTCAGGAGCAGGAAAAGCTTGAAGGATCTCAAGAGCATTAATGCCCTGAGATACAATGAAACTTCTTCTGCTTTTTCCACCATAACTTGGAAGAAGTGTTCATGTTTTCTGAACCCTTATAGCTCTTCATAGCCCATTATATATTATTTTACTAATTTTATGCATTCTCCTGGACGATCAGCTCTTTAAGAACATTGATCATTCATCTTTGCACCAACTACGCAGTGGCAGGTCATAAGGCAAACACTAACACATGTTTGGTTGATGGATGGATAGATAGATGGATGAATGGGTGTATTAATGGAAGGTCATGAGGTAAATAAATCATACTATAAGAAAAATTTTAGCTCTCTTTAAGTCATTCTACTTAGGTGGCTACCTAATCCCATGGTTTCCAAATCTGACAGCTCATAAAGTATACCTAGTGAGTTTCAGATGCACGGGACCTATTTTCTTTGGATATTCTAATTAAACAGATATGAGATGAGAGCCTTGTTAAAATCCACATTTTAACAAGCTCCCTAGAGAATGCTGAAATATCTGGTCCAAGGACTGATGCTTGGGGATTATAAATCTCACTCACCTGAGTATCACGATGGCTTCATACTCTCAGGTGTTCTATTTGTGAGATGTTCAGCCTCTCTTTTCATTGATGCTCAGCCTATTCAGATCATCTGAAAGAGGAAAATACTCCTATGACTTGGAAAAATTCACAAGAAATTGTAACAATAGTAATAATAATGTATGGGCATCTCTTAAGTGCATACTTAACAAGTGTTAGGCTTCTGCTAAGTGCTTTTATTGAGTTTCTCATTTAATCCTATATGCAGTCCAAATAAGAGGGTTTTTAAAACCACTTTATTGAGGTATAACAGACATGTGAAAGCTGTACATATTTACGGTATACATCTGATGAGTTTGGAGGTAAGTGCACGCCTGTGAAACTGGCATCACAATCTATGCCATGAACATATCCATCACCTCCAAAGGTTTCCTTCCACCTTTGTAAGAAATTACTGTTTCTGTGTTAAAAATACTTAACATATGATCTACCATTTTAGCACATTTGTAAGTGTACAATACACTACTATTAACTATAGGAACTGTTTGAAGGTTTGTATCTCCCCAAATCCTAATCCCCCAAAAGTAATGGTATTAGTAGGTGGAGCCTTTGGGGAGTGATTAGGTCATAAGAGTAGAATGTGATTAGAGCTCTTATCAAATAGACACCACGGAGGTCCCTAGACCCTTCCACCAGGTGAAGACAGAACATGAAGTCTGCATCCCGGAGAAGGGCCCTCACTTGACCATGCTGACCTTGAACTTCTAGCCTCCAGAGCCATGAGCAATACATGTCCACTGCTTATAAGCTACCCAGGCTGTGTGGGGTTTTTTCTTTTCTTTTATCATTTTTTTTCTCAAACTATAAGAAGAAGTTCATTCAGAAAGCCACAGAGGTAGAAGAAGTGAACCATATAAGAAGTGAGCTTGGAAAATAAGTCACAGAGGTTAAAGAAGGGTCCTTGGAACTTAGAAGAAAGAGCAAAGCAAAGAAAGAGCCTGGGGAAGCGGGGGGGGGGGGGAGGTGTGGCCTCGCTCCACAGAGAGATATACTGTGCTACTTTTTTATAGCAGCTCAAACTAAGGCGGGCACTATGCTGTGCAGTAGATCTCTAGGGCTAACTCATCTTATAGAACTAAAACTTCATACCCGTTGACTAATGCCTCCCCAATTCCTTCTCTCCCCAGGCCCTGGCAACCAACATTCTACTCTCTGCTTCTATGAATTTGACTATTTTAGATTCATCACATACGTGGTATCAAGCTTTCCAGGTGTCCTTTCAGGGTTGTGGTCTCCACTGATAGGTCAGCACCAGGACGGGGAGTGGGGTTTCCGGGACGAGGGGAGGGGGGCTGTCAGCAGTCAATGTGGTGGTCCCAATGTTAGCCACAGCGCCGCTCTGTCTGATTTTATTGCTTTTTAAATAGTTTAATATATTTTAATAGCACACTTACAGGAACTGCACAGAAGACAAACAATAGTAAAAACATGTACTTTTATGTAGGACAACTCAGAAAAGTATAGTGAATGGATGGAATCTGTATGATAAAAACGCTTCCGACGCCATTTAATTGACATCAATAAGAATCGATTTACTTGCTTAAAAAAAAAATCCAAATGCTAACATTGCCCAGAAAATTTAAACCAATTTATTTATAATTTTTATAAAGTTGAACTGCTGGAACTTATTCACTGAAACATTTGACTTTCATTCATGCTTTATGTCCCTGCATCAAGGTTCTTCTGTATTGTTGCAAACGGCAAGGTTCAGATATGTATGAGGCGGAATAATATCCCATTGAATGTATATGCCACACTTTAAAAAATCCATTCATCATTGATGGCATGTGCGTTGTTTCCACGTCTTGATGCTGGGATGAACATGAGAGTACAGGTGTCTCTTCGAGGTACTGATTTCATTTCCTTTGGGGATGTACCCAGAAGAGAGAGTGCTGGATCGTATAGCACTTCTATTTTTAAATGTAAATTTTCTTTTTCAATTACACTTTGCATTCAGTATTATCTTGTATTGGTTTCAGGTGTACAGCATAGTGGTTAGACAATCATCTACTTGACAAAATGTCCCCCCCGATATTTCCAATATTAACTTGGTGCCATACATAGTTATTACAATATAATTGGCTATATTCCCTATGCTGTACTTTACATGCCCGTGACTATTTGGAACAGGTGACAGGATTAAGAAGTAAAAATTGGTAGTTACAAAACAGTACTTCTATTCTTAATTTTTTGAAGAACCTTCATACTGCTTTCAACATTTGCTGTAAATTGTGTAAATGCACCGATTTACATTCCCATCAGCTCCCTTTTATTCACATCCTCACCAACACTTAGCATATATATTACCCTAACAGGTGCGAGGCGATACCACATTGTGGCTTTGATTTGCATTTCCCTGATGATTAGTGAGGAACATCTTTTCACGCTGGCCATTTGTATGTCTTCTTTGGAGAATCACCTCTTCCTTTAAAGCTCATTTTTACACTGGATTTTTTTTTTTTTTGCTATTGAGTTGTAGGAGTTCTTTAGATAACTCCTTATCCAATATATGGTTTGCAAATATTTTCTCCCATTCTACAGGCTGCCTTCTTATTTTGTTGAGTTTGTTGATTTTTTCCCTTTGCTGTGCAGAAGCTTTGGTAGGTACTCCTTTATGACCTCATTCTAGAAAGGAAGAAAGAGGTACAACCTGTGTGTGATAAAGTTGGAATTCAATTCCAGGCAGGTATGATCTCAGAGTCCTATGATCATAATGTGTGAAGGTGGGCATGGATCAGACTAAAGCAGGATGCAGCTCAGCTAGATACAAAGATCTTGATGCGTGAGAATTTAGGGAAAAGAAATGAGCACTGGACAGAGAGTTAAGCAATCTGAGACTCCAATCCCAGTGCTGACAAGAGCAACAAGATAAGTAAACACTTACATGTAGTTTACTATGTCCCAGCTTCTGTTCCAAGTGCTTGCTATAGTAACTCAATCCTCATAACAACACTATGAAGTAAGTGCTGTTATTGCCACGATGTACCAGATAAGGTAACTGAGACACAAAGACATTGTTACACAGCTAGGAAGTAGCACTGACTCAAACCCAAACCATCCGGTCACCGAGTCCACACTTAGCCACCATGCTGTATGGTAGTTAATCAAGTACATTTTGGTGATTCCTATCCCTTCCGTTGGTTTCCACCTCAAATACAAAATGGAGGAGTTGGTTTAAATGATGGTTATAGCTTTTTCCAAATTGGATCATTTTTTTAAGTCTAATTTTATTTAAAGGTCATGAGGGGAGAGTATAGGTTCTCCTTTTCTTAAAGAATATTTTAAAATTAGATTTTTCTTGAGGAAGAATGAGACACAATTTTGTCTAAAGCCTGGGAGTGTGGTACATAGTCTCAGTTGGTCATAAAATAATGAGAGATAGTTCAACCCATAAGGTATTCCATGAGGAGGCACTTGAAGGAAATGACAGCAAATGAGACCAAAGGTCATGACCCTTTTCCTTATAAGGAGTACATCTTAATCCATTCAGACTGCTATAACAAAGTACCACAGGCTGGTTTGCTTAAGCAACACACACTTATTTCTCACAGTTCTGGAGGCTGGGAAGTCCAAGATCAAGGTGGCAGCAGATTCAATATCTGGTGATAGATTGCATCCTGATTCATATATGGTTGTCTTCTTGATGTAACCTCATGTAGCAGAAGGGATAAGGGAGAATTCTGGGGTCTCTTTTCACAAGGGCACTGATCCCATTCATGAGTGCTCCATCCTCATTACCTAATCACCTCCCAAAGGCTCTACACCTCCAAATTCCATCACATTGAGGGTTAGGAGTGCAACATAGGAACTTTGGGACCCAGACATTCAGTTCATCGCAACACACTTTATACAAGGCCCTTCAAAAATTCACTGTCCATCAGTAAACATTAAAGAGGACCAAGTCTTCCTTTAAAAAAGGAAAATAATTGGGAATCTACAAGTCAAAAGAATGGAACAAATTTTTCATAGCTCTACAATTGCTTTGAGACACAGACTATAACAAGGCACATCAAGCAGATTCCAAAAGAGCCACTAGCGTGGGTTTACATTGTAGTTTTGTCACATAGAAGCCAGGTAATATTGGGGAAGTTATTTAACCTCTCTCAGCCTTGATTTCTTCATTAGTAATATGGATCAATCATGCTGCCCTTTTCACTCGGTTGTCATGAGGTTTAAGCAAGATAACATAAGTAAAGATGGAAATTTTATTAATAACAACAACAACAATAGAAATAAAACTATTACACACTTATTATATGGTGTCAGGTATTATTCTAAGCACTTTATGACTTCCAAACCAATACAAACAAATTCAAAACATCCCAAAAGAGTGATGTCTCACCCACTTCTTGCACCTGCAGTGACGAGTGCTCATCACTTTGCAGGCTCTCTCTCTGCAGTGAAATCTTTGTAGTGGCAGAAATCATCCCTTCTCATTTACTGTGTTAGTCCCCGATCTGGTTATCTATTCTCAAATTGATTTTTAAAAATCATATCGGTAAGACACGTGAAGAATTGATCATTTTGCAGGTCTGTTATTGTTATTGACAAGAAAAATTGATTGAGCATATATCATCTTAATAATTAATTACTAAATTGATTGAGCATATGTAACATACTATTCTACAAGGATGAGACCATCCTATTTTATAGAGATATATACTGGTAACCCAATGAGACATGTACCAATCTTTTATCATTCCTATTTTATAGAGATATATACTGTGGCACACACAAAAAAAGCTAAGTCACCTGCCTAAATCCCCAAACTTCCTACCTAATAGATGAGGAATCTCAGCCAAGCAGTCTGAGGCTGACATCACGCTCTCCTGGTACCATGTGGTCTCTATGGGATACAAACTGGAAGGCCCCCAGCAGTTAGCAAACTTGCACTTTGCAGTAATCTGCTCTTCATCAAAACCTTTTCCACTTTATCCAGAGTGAAGTGCACACAGCTAGAACGCTAAGGACCTTAATGCCCTGGTGCCCGTCATATATTTCCACTGTGCTTCCCAGATTCCAACTTCAATTAACGGATGGAGGCCTGCAGTTCAGGTTCTGCAGAAAGTTGCAGATGATGGGTAGCTGGTTAGCATGTCAGCTGAAGGACAATATATTTTAATGCAAATGCAATGAGCTGGAACGACAGCATTTCCTCCAAGTGCCTTAACTAGGTTAGCATGACCTCCGAGAGGGACCAGAATTCTAACAGCCAAATTAGAATAGAAAGTCTTACGGAGATTTCTATGCTAATCAGCCACGTCTTACTGGAACGATTATGTTCAGCACAATGGCCATTTGCCAGGTACAGCCAGGGCATCGTTTGGTCAGGTGGCCAACAGAAAATGATGACTCAGAAAGTGCCGGGGGAGGCCACATTAAGGCAGCAGTACCCGGGAAGTGGTGACAGAGGTGGGGGTCGAAGTGCTAGGATCCCCCCAAGAAAGAGGTTTCTTACAGGAATTCTAGCGAACACCTTGCCTGCTTTGCCATCTGTGCTGCAGTAAAAATCCTCTGCTGGAGAGTTCATGGAAGCCATGAACCTTCTGGGACCTGAAAACCGGGACCAAAAAAAGAGAGCAAAACAAGAAAATGATTCTGTCCAGATTGAGGATTTCGCCTGGCACCTAGGGTTTGCTCTGGGCATGCAGACCTTGAGCTCTGCTGAAGGGAAGGGGAGATGCCATCTTCGGTGACCTGGGCCAACAGAAAGCTCATTATGCCTTGCATCTGTTTGGTTTGGCGATTTAGGGAACTGACAGGAGCTAAGCTGCTCAGGAACAGAAGTGTGTGCCGACAAAAACAACCGAGCAAATCTGACTTTCTCTAGTCTACCCTGCCGTCCTCTGCTGGCGCCAACAACAAACAAAGACGGAAACAAATGACTGGAGGTGGGCCACCGTGGCCTTGGTGTTTACAGTGCCAGCTGAACTGATTTTTAACGGTTTTCAAAAGATACCTTGGCACCGCCCCAGAAATACTCAGTCATAATCACAAGGGGAAACAGAGGAGAAATGACCTATATTTTTAAATGAGCTGTCCAGGTGATTGTGATGCAGAACCAGGTTTGGGAATCACTGCTCTGGGCCACATCATCACACGGGGAAAACGCTGATGTTCTCCTGGGTCCCTCCTGCCCAGCAGGCAGTCTCCGAACGCAGAACTAAGAGCCACGGTCCGAATAACAGAGTTGTTATGCATCCTGACAATGACCCCACACAACATTAAAGAAATGAATATTCACCTAGCACTTGATGTGTGCCAGGAAGCTTTCCATATATTATCTTGTTTCAGTCAAAGGTTAATGTCCCTTCAATATTTAAACATACCATATTTAGATACATTACTCTCAGGCAGAAATGTTTAACAACAATAACATTATGTATAATTGGCTCACACAGTTTTGTTCGCACTTTAACCTGGATGAAGACGGAAAACGAATTCATTGTGCCTGTTACCGAACTTTCATTTCTCTGTAACTTTCATCTGACAGTTGGTAGAAAAATGAACTAAATGATCAATGTAGTTTAAATTCTGTCTCTTCTTATTATCTAAATTGTCACTTTAGGTCGTGTCAGTCTCCCAAGAATAAGAATTTTTTTAATCTCTCAAAACTGTCCTTGCTTCTCCACCAAGATGAATTCTGGGTATGAGGGACATGTGGGGGAGAGGGGAGGATGTGTAATTGACAAGCATCCATGGTGATAGGAGGGTAGAGGGATGGCTGCCCATCCTTGCCCAGGGATCCCTTCCCTTTTCTGCCTGGTCTCTGCTTGCCCCTCCGCCCTGCCCAGCAGAAATGGAAGTTGGCATGGCATTTACTCTCAGTTGCTCTCCTGCCTCAACCTGAACACAGACTGGGGCGAGGGGTGGGATGGCTGGCTATCTGGGCCTCAAATCAACTACTGCTGGCAACATGGATTTCTCTAAGGTTTGGCTGGAACTCCACTCTCCCCACCTGGTGGCTCTGATCTATAGTCTCTGCTGCAGGGCTAGCTTGCCCCAACCACCATAAGCCATGACGGCAAGATCCCACATGCACTCTCAGGTACTTCTGGGACCAACCCATCCCATGCAGGACGGGCAGATCCATCATGTGCCGTAGGCTGGTGAAGAAGCTAATCAACTCTCAGTCTTGCCCCAATTTATCTAATGAGTCTCCTGCTTCCTGTGCCAAAGTCAGCACAGGGATGAAAGAATTAGGGCCATGTCCCTCTGCTCTGCTCTGCTCTCCCACTGCCTTCTCTCTCCTGCTTCCCACTGCCTTGAAGCCAGAAAGGGGCAGGCGCTTCCACGTGGCCATCCTGCAAGACCTCCCTTAGATCAAGCATGCCCTTGACATGCTAGACAGGCAGCTGAAGGAATTTAGGCAACCCCTTGAGAGACTATAGCTGGGTTTCAGGTGGATGTTACTTTTGTCCCCTATCTCTTCTCTGTCATGCCCAACCATCTCCTTTCTTTCTCTAAGCAAAAGACATCTCCAACTAACTAGGGCAAAGCTCTAGTTGCTACTGGAAAGACAAAAGATAAAAATATGAATATTTTAAAAATATTACATATATATATATAAAACTTTGATTTTCAAAATGAGTTTTACTTTGCAGGGAAGGAGGCAAAAATAGGAATTACTACCTGCATTTAACAAAGGAAGACATTGAGGCACAGATTCTCACAGGATTTGTCTGGAAGTTGTCCTTTATTTAGTCCTAGAGCTGTCTTCTTTTATGATACATATTTCTTTTCTTTGTTAAGTGGTATTTTTTTAGCCAATAGTTTCTCAAAGACTGAGTCCCAGTAGGCCGGGCCAAGGACCACATGGATGGTCCATCATTTCTCCTACCTGTTCAAATCCTGCTGCCCTACAGGCTCAGGCCAGACACCCTCTCCAGAAACACTTCCATGACCTTGCTTACTCTGAATCCTTTTTGAGTTATACCCCAGCAGCATCAGTTGACACATAATTCAAGACAGCAATTTCTTACATTGCTTTCTTCTTTATGTTTTCTTCCTTTTATTAAATTTATTGGGATGACTGGTTAACAAACTTTTACAGGTTTTAGGTGCTCAATTCTACCACACTTCATCTGTACACTGTGTTGTATGTTCACCACCCTAAGTCAAGTCTTCATCCATCACCCTATACCCTCCTCCACCCCATCCTCTCTACCCCCGACAGTCACCACACTGTTATCCGTGTCCATGAGCTCCTTGTCTTTTTTCTTTTTTGCTCAATCACTCCAGCTACCCCTATCCCCTGCAGCTGTCAGCCTACTCTTATACTGCTTTCTAACTCATCTATCATCTGTGTAACTCTTGCCTCTCAACTAGTCTGTGAACTGCTCTGCAAGCCGTTTGAAGGCAACACCTACGCTTCTAAAGTCCTGTTCTAGCAGTTAAGGCAATTTGAAGCTAAATTGAATTAGGTTCAAATCCTGGTTCTGCTGCTTATGGGCTGTGCAATTCTGTGAATGTCATCTAAGTTCTGAGCCTCTGTGTCTCCCAGCCCCCTGCACACCTGTGCTCTGGGCTGTCCAGTTACAAAATATTTTCATGCCCATGATCTCACTTGACCCACACAGAGACTTCCTGAGCTTCTCAGAAAAGGTGTCAGAGTCCCCATTTTGCAAGTGAAGACACCACAATTGTTGGGGGCTAAGAAGTGGCAGAGCCTGGGCCAGAGGCCTGGTGGCACCCCAACCACAGTGGCAGTCATGAGGAGGTGCTGCAGCATGCTCCTCACAAGGCAGGTTCTGACTTCATTCGGACCTCAGTCTGGATCCCATCTCACCACAAACTGGCCGTGTCATCTCAGGAAAGTTCCTGATATTTCTGGGCCTCAGTTTGCTCATCTGTAAGATGAAGATAATACTAGTGCTTTCCTCCTAAGTTTGAAAGAGAATTGAAGTGTATCGTCCATGTGGATGCTTGGCACACTCTCCAAAGGAGAGGAAAGTTTATCAGCGTGTGCATTTGGAAGAGTTTGTTGGGATCTGCTCTCAGCCATGCATTTAGGCTCAACAAAGGGGATCTCTCCATTCTGTAAGGGGAGGCCTGTGATTGTGCAACCCTAGGTGGTCTGAGAAAGCTCTTTCCTGGGATATAGTATTAAGGAATCCATTGCTGTTTCATTCCTAAGCCAAATCCTCCAGCCTCACTTTCATCAATAACACATCTGACATTTTGATATCCACTTTCCTGATTCTTACATCTATCTCTTAATTGGCTTAGACTTAGGGAAGAAAGTAGATACTATCTACTGATCCTCTAAAATCCTAGCAAATATTAGCTGCTGCCATGATTATCAATATTATGTAAAAACTGTTCCCAAGCAGAAGTGCCTGAAGTCTCCAGCTTCTTTGCCTTCCATCAGATGGCTGGGTGGCTCTAAAGGGTTTGGCTGCTACTTCCAGCAGCAGTCAAAAGCCTGCCAGACCAGGAAGCCAGAGATGGAACATACCAGCGCCTCCAACACTTCCTAGCCTCGGATCTCAGGAATGCACACAAGACGAAGCTAATTCAAGAGCTTTTCTCAGCGCCTCCTTTTGTGAGTGGCCCACAGTGATTAGGCACAATGTTCTCAATGTTCTGCTGGGCGAGTTTCACCTTGGGTGTCTCCGAACCTTGTCGGGGTAGATGGAGAACTCTAGGAGGGTAACTAGGCGTCTGATCTATTTTGGTTCTCCCATTCTCCAGCAGCCTGGTGTCTGAGCTAAGAGAAATGTGACTGTGCCGGGGTACAAGAGAGTGCCGGTGGCAAAGGCTTCCACATGTCTATTTCTGGATGTCCCCTGATGCTGTGTCATTGCAGGAGCTATGACATCACAGCCTCTGCTGTTTTACCGGGGCCTGACACTACAAGTGACTCATCGAGGAAGCCGACGGTGGCTGCCAGCCTTGCTTGAGACACACAGACTGAGGGAGTCACTCAGAGTGATCTGTGCTGGGGTTTGGTAGGGGCATGAAGACTATTGGGCAATCACAGACTTCTAGGACTAGACATGACCTTAATTGTCCTCTAGTAAAAGCCTGAGCCCCTCTACAATATTCCTGAGAAGTGAGCCTGAAAGGATGTTAAATAAGCTCATTATCTCCCAAGGCAGCTGTATCAGGAAGATTTGAGGCACAAATAACAGCATATTTAAGCAACATAAACTTTAAATATATATATGTATGTATATGTATGTATATGTATAAAATTTTTAAATATATTTTTATTGATTTCAGAGAGGAAAGGAGAAGGAGAGAAAGAGATAGAAACATCCATTGATGAGAGGGAATCATTGATCAGCCGCCTGCTGCACAGCCCCTACTGGGGATCAAGCCCACAACCTAGGCATGTGGCCCTGATTGGAAGTTGAATTGTGACCTCCTGGTTCTTAGGTTGACAACCATGAAGCCACACTGGCTAGGCTAAGCAACACAAACTTTTAACATCTCACTTAACAAGAAATCTAAAGGGAAATGGCATCAGGGTTGGCTAGTAGCTCAATAGAGTCACTATGGACCGAGGCTCTTTCCATCCCATGGGAGCTCAGTGATGATTTTCCCCATTGGCCCAGTTATCTTTTTCTCACCTGGTACTGTCAAAGCAAGAGGACAGTGGTACACAACAGAGGCTTTCTCCTTATGGATCACCCCTTGAACCAAGGTGGAAAACCTCTCCACGGCAACAGAAGCCATCCCTAATGTTTCACTGGTCAGAACAGGATCACGTGTCCATCCCTAAATCAAGGCCACAGTTCGCTTTGACCAATTGTGAACTATGCCTTGGAGTTGGACACACTACCCTCTGAACAAAGAATAGTTTTACAAAGAAAAGGGGAAAATGGCTATTGGGTATAGGCAATCAACTATATCTGCTAGAGTGGCCCAGTCCCTTGTTGAATTATTTCAAAGTTCATGATATTGAGTTGAAAACTGCTTAACACTGTCTTTCCTCAGCCATTGATTCTAGATCTACTGCAATGCCTCATATAACTTAAAGCATATCTGAAAACAGATTGTTCTAGAAGAGTTTTTATTGAGTGACAGCCTAGTCTAGAAACTGATTAGATTCAGCTTCTAACTCTGCTAAATGCTATCCAGGGAATCGTGGGAAAGTTACTTTAACCTCTTAGTATCACTTCCTCATTTGGATAATCTCTCTATATAAAAACCTAATATGCAAATTATCTCCTCAGGAGTTTGACTAGGAGAACAGGAGTTTGATCGTTCACTATAATGTGCACTGACCACCAGGGGATGGTGTGGAACGAAGGGAGGCCCCAGCTGGCAGCCAGAAGGCCCCTATCAGCCCTGATTGCTGGCCAGGCCTAGGGATCCTAACCCATGCACAAATTTCATGCACCAGGCCTCTAATAAATATAATAGCAGCAATAGGGTTGCCATACAGCTTAGATAGTTAATATACATAAAGCACTTAGAATAGTGCGGGGCACTAGTACATTTAAGTGTCTATTATTGCATGATCAGTTATAATTTCGCTTGCTCTCTTTTGTTACATCTTTGCTGAAAAGTAGAAGCGGAGACTTAAATCTAGATTTGTCAGTACACCCCTATAATCCGTTCATGGTTGCCTCAGAGAAAGCTCAATAACAGTAATGATCTGTCATTCACCATTGCAAAACCATGTCTTCAGCATGTATCTGTGCAATTGATTTTTTTAAAAACTTGGATGAAAGCCTCACATTTAATTCTATATCATTTCACAGAAACAAAACAGGACTGAAAGTATGTCTATCATTCCAGGAAGGAAAAATGAGTATAAAAACCTTAAATTCACCAGGTGAGACTGCTCTCCCATCCCTTGAACACATCCCACACCCTTCCCACTCTGACACTTGGATTCTACCCATTACTGAGCCTGCTCTCTCAGCCCCCTATCAGTCTTGTGAGCACAGGGCAGTGTTATAAGCTGAATTATCTCTAATCCCCAGTACCTCTTGATCTGTTACTTCTTTTACTGCAAGCAGATTTAGGTGAGAAATAGGACATCCCATCTGCCAGATATTAACCAATTTTCAAATCCCTGTGCTTAAATTAACACAGTACCTTTTGAGATAAGAACTAGCACTATCATGTAGCAAAGAGGCAAGAATCAAAACCAAACAAAGAAATTTATTGGTTCACAACCCAGGCAAGAAGATGAAAAGATAAAATTTAACCAATCACAAACATCTCTAAGTCTTTCTACTCCAGGAAGTCCACCTAGACAAAGTAACACAGCAGCATGATCCTTCTATTCCCAATGAGGTGAGTTAGGAGTGACCCAAACAAGAGAATTGTGTCACCAGACCATACAAACATCTGGGAATTGTAACCCCCTGTATGTCCTAAAAAGCATTCAGCTGACTCAAGCAGATGGACAAACACCAGCTCTAACACCCACACCGAGGCAATCCTCAGTGCCCAAGAGCATGGCCGCACTCTGGGAATCAGTCCTTCCTGCCCTCTAAGTAGAACATCAGCCAAGGATCTGTCTAATTGGGTGGGGAGGAGTGGGATGAAAAGTACAGCAAGGGATAGACGGTAGAAGATAGGAAGGGCCAAGGATGAAGAATTTAAAAGAGAAGAGGCCCAGCTGGTGTGACTCAGTGATTGAGCATCAACCTATGAACCAGAAGGTCACAGTTCAATTCCAGGTCAGGACATTTGCCTTGGTTATGGGCTCAATTCCTAGCGGGGGGTGTGCAGGAAGCAGCCGATCAATGATTCTCTCTTTATATATATATGGTTCTCTTCCTTCCTCTCTGAAATCAATAAAAATATATTTTATAAAAAATAAATAAGAACAAAAGAGAATAGGAAAAAATTATTGGGAACAACCAGACTCCTTGCCATCAGTCAGCTATGCCATCAGTTCCTTTCACCAGCTTTGAACCAATCCTTGGTCTTGTTCCAGTCCAGTATACACCATATAATTTTTAATCACTTTGTATTTTCATCCTTAAAGCAAGGAGACCTTTTGCCTTTGCACACAAAATGAATGAAAAATTCATTCATGCCATCATTAAATATAAAATATGTTACAAGATATAAAATATGAGGCATAGCTTGCTCCAAGGGAGAACTACTACTCTGGAATCTTAAAACTCGGTTTCTGTTCCCAGCTTGTTTATTAATTTATCTTTAATATATTCATCTATTTGTTCATTCAGCCAACAAATATTGGTTAAGAATTCTCTGTGTGCTAGGATGTAGGCTAAACAGAAGATAGGATCATAACCAAGGCCGACCCAGTTCTTCCCCATAAGAAGCCCCCGGTTCAGTGGAGGAGAAAGACAATAAACAAACATGTAAATAAATAGCTCTGTAGTGTCGTTTTTACAGGCACTCTGGAGGAGGGATTAACCCCTTCCTCTACTTTGCTTTGAAAATGTTTGGTGGTGGTATCTTTTCTATTTAAGTCAGGCAAGAACTCCCTGAGGTCTGAACTGGCTCTGCTCCTGCATCATCGGTGTGACAATTCTGCTGGGCAAGTTCCTCCAGACTTAATAGGCCTCCATTTGCTATCTGTAAGATGGCAGGGCTGTACTGATGAACTTGAATGTCTCTTTATCCCACCATGATTCTTGGCAGTTTGTTATACTGTGATTCCTGCAGCTGCAAGTATCTATAAAAATATGTTTACACACAGCCCTTTTATAAAACGACTTCAGGAAAACTGGCATAGAAAACAAGGTGACCTTTTTCAGTGCAGAGACCTCAGAGGATATAGGCCGCCCCAGAGAACAGTTTCTCTCCCTTGAGTCTGGTCAAATGCATCACTCCAGCCCCGGACACGACCATCTCTGGGTTGGCAGTTTGCAAATTGTCTTCCCCTGGCCAAAAGCATATTTCACCAGCATGCAGGCAGGAGTGACAGAATGGGGTTAGGACATGGGAAAGAGTGACATGGTTGCTTTTTTTTTTTTTCATCCAAGGCACTGCAGAGAAAGAGGTGGCAGGGAGCCAATGATGGGAACTCTCCGGGGTGAGGCAAATAAGAATGCGTATGTGAATGGGGGTACTGGGGTTTATCAGGAGTACAGGGGTTCAGAGTCTGGAGACATGGACTGACTCAGGAAACTCAGGCTTGTGATCTAGCCTTACAAGAACTTTCTATTTAATTTTAGTCAAGTCCTGCACTTTCTCGAGGCCTTGGGTATCTTCTAACCCAGTGGCCAGCAAACTCATTAGTCAACAGAGCCAAATATCAACAGTACAACGATTGAAATTTCTTTTGAGAGCCAAATTTTTTAAACTTAAACTTATTTTAACGCCACTTCTTCAAAATGGATTTGCCCAAGCCGTGGTATTTTGTGGAAGAGCCACACTCAAGAGGCCAAAAAAGTGCATGTGGCTCGAGAGCCGCAGTTTATCAACCATGGTTCTAAGTCATTAACCACTTCCTCTAATTAGCTTGATGATATTAACATGAGGCTACAATTTATGTGATAAATGTATTAAAGAGAAAAAGAATTATTTAAGGCGCCATCTCTGCTTCTCATTAGTAAGGGCAACTAAAAATATGGTTAAGTGGGCCACCTTCAGTAAAGAGCCTTATGATAGAAATAAACCAGTGGTCGGCAAACTCATTAGTCAAGAGAGCCAAATATCAGCAGTACAACAACTGAAATTTCTTTTGAGAGCCAATTTTTTAAAAATATATTTTACTGATTTTTCACAGAGCGGAAGGGAGAGGGATAGAAAGTTAGAAACATCAATGAGAGAGAGAGACATCGATCAGCTGCCTCCTGCACGCCCCCTACTGGGGATGTGCCCGAAAACCAATGTACATGTCCTTGACTAGAATCGAACCTGGAACCTTTCAGTCCGCAGGCCGACACTCTATCCACTGAGCCAAACCAGTTTCGGCGAGCCCAATTTTTTTAACTTAAACTTCTCCTAACACCACTTCTTCAAAATAGACTCGCCTAGGACGTGGTATTTTGTGGAAGAGCCACACTCAAGGGGCCAAAGAGCCGCATGTGGCTTGTGAGCCACAGTTTGCTGACCATTGAAATAAACCATTGTCTCTCAGGACTGCTTTGAAAATGCATACCAAAGTGCTTTGTAAACTATAAAGGACCATGTACAAGTAAGGTATAATTACAATTACAATAATCACTTAAAATGTTATTATAATTAGTGTGATTATAATGATTACACTAAGTGAAATATTCTTAACTGGGGGTTGGATGCATAGATGAATAGTTGGCGAGGTGGAATGATTAGACATTCCAAAACTCACACACAAGCACACCCCCCACCATCTAATAGATTTCTCCTCACAAAGAAATCTAAAAGAAACCAGCTCTCTCCAACCCAAACTACATGGGAGTTGGACTGTGATAATTGAATGTAAAATGCCAATAATTTAAGTGAATGGTGCAGAGTATTTCAATAAATATTAAGTCTTCTGGTACTCACAGGATAAAGAATTAGAATGATGCTATTATCCCATTTGGCAGAAATGGAGATTGAGCCAACAAAAGTTAAGGGCTGGACTACTATCCACAAAATGTGAGAAAAAGAGTAAAGAAAAGAATCTATTTTCATGCTTCAAAACCTCGGTTCTCTCAAAGACTGCCTATGGACTGGGGAAAATATTTGCAAATCATATAGCCAATGAGTAGTTAATATCCAAAATATATGAGGAACTCCTACAAATCAATAGTGAAAAATAACAAATAATACAATTTTAAAATGGGTAAAGGAACTGAATAGGCATTCCTCCAAACAAAATATATAAATGGCCAAAGGTATATGAAGAAATGCTCAACATCACTAATCAGGAAAATGCAGGGTCACAATGAGGTATCACATCATTCCTATTAGGATGGCTATCATTTTTTTTACTTTTTCTTTTTTTTTTAAAAATGTATTAATATATTACATGTGTACATATCTTTCCATCATGCATGCCTTAACCCCCCAATGTTTTTCATCCATTGGTTATGCTTATATGCATGCATACAAGTTCTTCGGTTGGTCTCTTATCTACCCCACCTCTCCCTAACCTTCCCACTGTAATTTGACAGTCTGTTTGATGCTTTACTGCCTCTGTTTAGGATGGCTGTTTTTTAAAAAATAAAATAGCCAGTATTGATGAGGATATGAAAAACTTGGAACCCTTTTGCACTATTGGTAGGAACATAAAATGGTGCAGAACAGTGAGGAGGCTCCTCAAAAAATTAAAAGTAAAACTATCATTTTATCCAGAAATTTCACCTTTGGAGTATTTATCCAAAATAATTGAAAAGAAAAAGATATTAAAGAGATATTTGGACTCCCAGGTTTATTCTCAAGAGCCACATGGTGGAAACAAACAAAATGGCCATCAACATATGAATGGATAGAGAAAATATGGTGTACACATACAATGGAAAACTACTACTATTCAGCCATGAAAAAATGAAGGAGATCCGATCATATGCTACCACATGGATGGAACGTAAGGACACTGTGCTACGTGAGAAAAGTCAGTCACTGAATGGCAAATATTGCATTATTTCATTCATATGAGGTATTTAAAGAAGTCAAACTTATTGACGCATTAACTAGAATGGTGGTTGCCAGTCGCTGGGATGACAGAGAAATGGGGAATTGCTGTTTAATGGGTATAAAGTTTCAGTCATGAAAGATGGAAAAGTTGTAGTGATCTGCTGTACAACATTATTCTTGTGGTTAAAAATACTGTACTGTTGCCAAAACCAGTTTGGCTCAGTGGATAGAGTGTCAACCTGCGGAGTGAAAGGTCCCAGGTTCGATTCCGGTCAAGGGCATGTACCTTGGTTGCGGACACATCCCCAGTAGGGGGCGTGCAAGAGGCAGCTGCTCAATGTCTCTATCTCATTGATCTTTCTAACTCTCTATCCCTCTCCCTTCCTTTCTGTAAAAAATCAATAAAATGTATCTTTTTAAAAAATACTGTACTGTTCATTCTAAAATTTATGAAGAGGGCAGATCTCATGTTAGGTGTTTTTTACTACAATAATTTAAAGAGGGGGCAGGGGCTAGATTTCTATTCTAATTGTTGGGATCCATTACCCACTGTGCATGTCTTATGTTATAGCAGTGTGCCTAGCTTGGCAAATGGCAACAACCAACTAACCTCTGAGCAGTCTACAGCCATATACTGTAATAGCTATGTTTTCAGAAATATAATCATAAAACATCAGTGCCGGAAAAACTTAAGAAACAGGCTAACTGACCTCCCAATTGACAAAAGCAAAATCTCAGAAAACTGAGCTCTCATTGCTAGACCAATATTTTGTGCAGAGAAGTTGTTCAGGGCCTGGTTATATATCAAAGCCATTTGGGAGCATAAAACATAAATGCTTGGGTCCTGGCAGAACTACTGAACACAGAATCTCTGGGGGTGGAACTGAGAATCTATTTTTTTGTTTTTTGTTTTTAATCCTCACCCAAGGATATTCTTTTCCACTGATTTTTAGGAAAAGTAAGAGGAAGGGAGTGATGGGGAGGGCGAGGGAGAGAAACATTGATTCGGGAGAGACACTACAATTGGTTGCCTTCAGGGTTGGGATCTAACCTGTGACCCTTCCATGCAAGGGCTGAGCCCCTCCAGCCAGGGCAAGAATCAATATTTTTTAAAGCTTTCCTGGTTGTAGGCAGTCTTCCCACTGATGTTCACCATTTTGGTTAACTGAAACCCTTGGTTTATGTCTTGTATATTCTCACAGGTAGAACAGAAAGCACATCAGTCCAGCTGCTGTTCAATGTATATCAATCCTGATACAGCCTACCTATCAGGATAAGGAAGGATTCTCTCATGTGAATATCATTCCTTTTTTAAAGTAACCGGATAATGACAGTTCATCAATGGCCAAATAATCATTCTCTGTGAAACATCTCTGAATGCTTTTCGGTGGTCATTTTCTCTGTTTATGCAGCCTGACAAAGCAGTTTCTCAAGCTCCTAACTCCCCACTTTTGGAATGGAGGATTTCTCATTTTCACTCCTGTGTTTGCCTCACTGAGTTAGGGTCACGAGTGGCTGGCTGGCAACAGAACCAAGAGCTCCCAGAAGAGTGTGTCCTGCACCGTAGTGAAAGGTGGGACCTGAGGCTGGGCACAGAGGTCATTTCTAACACCCTGAGGGTATCAGGAAGGCAAACACCAAAGCCTGTTAGGTTCAATTCAATCATTAAAAACTTCATTAAGAAGAAAAATTTCCATTTGTTTACCCTTTGCTCTGTACAACATTTTACATCCATCTTTCCCTTTGGTCCCCAGAATGCTGTCTTCACTGTGCTTTTTGCTTAGGGGCATGGCCTGCAGGCACACATTGGCCAGCAAGTATGGAGCTACATTCAAACACAGGTCCCTGGGACTGAAAAGCCTGCCTTCTCTGAATTACAGCACTCCGGACGTGGGGGGGAGGGGGTCCAAGAGGGGAACGCCTGTGTCTTAAACACTGCCTCTGTCCTCAAACAGCTCAAAATTCAGCTGAGAGACAACATGAACACAGAAAAAGCATCCTGTTTGCAGGTTGCCAGAATATGAAAAACACCTATTTTATCATTAACTAGAGGTGCACAAAACTCATGCACAGGTAGGATCCTAAGCCCAGCCAGTGATCAGGGCCTATCAGGGGCCTTCTGGCTGCTGGCCAGGGCCTTTCTTCATTCCATGCCACCTCCTGGTAGTCAGCACACATCATAGCAAGCAGCCAAACTCTTGAGGGGACAATTTGCATATTAGCTTTTTACTATAGATATTGGTCAAGTCACTATTCCTCTCTGTCTGTTGGTATTCTTATATTTTGCATGGAAGTGCTAGAAAGTTAGCATAGTAGTTATGAATGTGGGCTCTGGTAACTAGTAACTGCCTGATTTGAAATGTGTCCCCTTTTCCACTAACTATAGTTCTAAATTCTTTCTGTGTCTCCCAATACAGAATTTCAAGGTGGGGAGCAGGGTTAGAAAAGTAACATAGAAATATTATACAAAAATAACCCTATATCTGGCAAGGTCTTGAGCAATCCTCAATTAAACACATAAATATCCCTAAAGCTATACATATGAATATTAACATTGAGAGAAATTATTATAAATAGTCTGACATCAGGTCAGATCAGGTTTCGCTGACAAATAAGTTTTGTTTGTTTTTAATAACTTTCCATTTCAAAGACTTTTAGATTAAATTGACTAAACCTGTAGCTGTTAAAAAGTGGAAAAATTAACTGATTTCATTGTTTTTTTCTTTCCTCATTTGTAAAAGTGGAAATAATATATATGTGTACTTCCCCAAGTTTTGTTTAGGTAAAATTGATTAATGCAAGTTAATCATTTAGTGTGACAGTTTATAGTTAATAGTTACATAGCTCCCAACTACTGTCATTTGTAATAACCCTCATGTCCCTTTCACTCCTGGTATTCCATGATTCTAAGTAACCAAACAGTATTTATATAAGGTTTAAGTTTACAATAGAAGAGATTTCATGATGCATGATCTTATAAGGTAACTACCATACGATTTTATAGAACTGAATTGCTGTAAGAGCTCGTAATAGGAAGTTGAACTCCCCAAGGCAGGGTAGTCCAAAAGCTTTAATAGAAGAATTGGGATTTAAGGAAACCTTACAAGCAAGTGGAGTTTGGGCAGCTGGAAAGGAAAGAAATGCCATAACTTAGGAAAGGAAAGAGACTGGGTTATAGAATCAACCAACATGGTTGTAGAATCAATCAACTTGGCTTTGAGCATGACGTCAGCATTGATGAGCTGTGTCAGCTTAGACAAGCTATTTAGCCTCCCTGAGTTTTAGTTGCTCCTATTAAAATAAATAAAGGTAATAATATCTATTTTTCAAAATTATTGGGAGGCTTGGAAATTATGTATGCAAAGTATGCAGAACAATAGCTAGTTAGTCTTGCTTAATACCAGCCACTAGAGGAAAACATATTTCAAGTCAACATAAAAAAGACCTTTCCTACAGCCAGAGCTTCTCAACCCTTGGATGGTTTATCCTGTGAGGTACTGTGCTTCCTATAACCCAGGGTGTTTAAGAACCAACTATCCTATTTATTTGAGAAAGGATTAGTGTTTGGGGAGATGATAAGAATGGTGTCCCCCATTCTCATCATTTTCTGTGCTGAGACCTTATCATCAGAGATTATGATGATTACTTTGGAGTTCATTTTAATTCAAGTTTTTCTTTCAAAATGGGAAATTCTAGGCCCTGAGGGTTGGTGGTGTAACTCAGGCAAGACTGAAGACAAAAGAGATCATGTAAAATAGGTAAGATAAACTGAGTTCTGGCTACCCTTGAATGCCAGGATGAGAATTTGGCTCCCCAAAAAAAATAATTGTGACTTATTTTTGAGATACCCTTTACTCTATGGTTCCCCCATTACTCAGTGATGCCCCTCACACACAGCAATGAAATTGGAACTCTTTCATTATCTGTCTTTTCTATGCTCCTCTCCTCCGTTTTCCCCTTCTTTCCTCTTCCTCTATTCTTCTTCATCTCCATTCCCACTGTCATTTTTCTTCTTTTTTTAAAAAAAATATTTTTATTGATTTCGAAGAGGAAAAAAAAGGGAGACAGACATAGAAACATCAATGATGATAATCCTCTATCAGCTGCCTCCTATACACCCCACACTGGGGATTGAGCCCACAACCCTGGTTCATGGGTTGACGCTCAACCACTGAGCCATGCCAGCCAGGGTCACTGTCATATTCTTTAATGTGCATCTCAACATTATGACCATCTCAAAGTAGTTTGCAACAGTCCAAATGCTATAAGTTAGAAGGAGCAACGTGGTAGCTTCTCCGTCTCTGAGTATCTGAATGTCTTGGAAGAAAGGTACCAACAAAACCCAAGCTATTATTATCACCAAGCACCACACAGAGCATATTATTGGTGCCAAATAAATAATTCCCCTTGGCAAGTCAATAGAGCGAGAGTGTGATCAGCCAGCAGCCTGGGTTACATTGAGATAGAGTTTTAGAAGGAACCATATTTCAAAATAATGGTCTAAGATGTCAAAGCAGGATGCATGTCCTTTCAGGTGGGTGGTTTTAAATAATTCAAAATTCATGGTGGCTTTTCTGAAAATGAGTATTCAATCTCTTCCTTACAGAGTCAGATTTGGGTCTGCTAAGATGATCATGTCTCACCATTATCAGTATTTATAGTGATAGTATGTACCCTTTGCTTGCTAAGCTTTGCTACCTTCCACTAATATAAAATTTATAATGGTTTGAAAGTGGGAGGCCAATATTTGAAATGACTAACAACAGTATTAATAAATAATTGTAATATTAGTATTCAGTAAACATTAGTTCACACCTATATGAAAGGCACTACAACAAGCACTAATATGGTTCAGTGAACTAAGAGGTCACAGTTATATTCTGGGTTAGGATACATGCCCGGGTTGTGGGCTTGATCCCCAGTACAAGTGTGCAGGAAGCAGCTGTTCAATGATTGTCTGTCATCATTAATGTTTCTATAACTCTCTCCCTCTCCCTTTTTCTCTCTGATATCAATAAAACCATGTTTTTTAAATATGTATTGCCTGATTAAAATCTTGCAACAATCCTCCAAAATTAGAATTATTATGCCCATTTTGCTATACTATTAAGAAAAGTGAGGCTTGCCGAAACCGGTTTGGCTCAGTGGATAGAGCATCAGCCTTCGGACTGAAGGGTCTCAGGTTCGATTCCAGTCAAGGGCATGTGCCTTGGTTCAGGCACATCCCCAGTAGGGGCCTTGCAGGAGGCAGCTAATCGATGTTTCTCTCTCATTGATGTTTCTAACTCTTTATATCTCTCCCTTCCTCTCTGTAAAAAAATCAATAAAATATATTTTTTTTTAAAAAAGAAAACTGGATTTGACTTAGAGAAGGGTCTACAATTCCATAGACTTCTACTCATATATTAATATTGATAAAATGGTTGAGGGCTATCTAGTTGGCAATTGTTGGAGCAGGATTATTCTGACTTCAATTTAATTTAAGCTATAAACTAAAATGCCTCCTGTACAAAAGCAAATAAATTGGCATTTTAACATATTCAGAAAAAAAATGTTTAAGAAACCTTAGAGAATTTTATTTTTTCATGCATTCTCACACAAATTAGAAGCATGCATTTAGGGCATTTTTAATTATATGTTAACTCCATATCCTTCTCATCTGTTATTTCAATGAAATTAACTAAGGCTATCCACCAGGCAACATTGTTCTTAGGAGATAATAGAAAACAACAAGTCCTAATTTAGGTTAGTTTTCTCATTTAGGACAAAATGGCTCTAAAAAGCTTTAGAGAAGGGAGACTTCTGAAATTAGATATAAGATGCTGAGTGCAAACTCTTCACAGGTTCCCAGAATGCATCTCCAGGTTCAGGAGTCTCAGCTGCTTCTTACTCTGATGTTCCTGAACCCAACAGATGTAAATAAAGGTGATTTATTCTAGTTCTTCAATGATTGAAGACTATAAAATACTTTCTTTTTTTATTAACATAGACCTGATTAGGAAAATGGTTATATCATAATGAAATTGCAAATTAAACAAAGGGGCATCTTTTCCTTAGTGTAAGGGTTGGGAAAAAATGAAGAGATCTACCTTCGATCTGGTCTGACATCTTGGATAACTTCAGGCAAGTCTCTTTTCTTTCTTTAGGCCTGAATTCTCCCACATGAACAGTGGAGATGTTTGCTAGGTGCTTTAATGAATAAATATTGGGGTTAATGCACACATAAAGAATAAATTTAGCTGACCTCCAATGTGCTACCAGCTCCAGTATAATGCTGAGTGCCTTAACATTATACTCAGGAAGACCAGAGTTCTCCCTCCGGCTGGAGCAGTTGTTTCTGGATTTCTGGACCACGGTAGTGGAAGAACCATGCCTGGGATTGGAAAAACTTGAAATAGATTTATTAGCTTGTGCCTAGATTTGACTTAGAGAAGGGTCTACAATTCCATGGACTTCTACTCATATATTAAGAACTGAAATACCCTAAAATGTCAGCATTGACACTGATAGCAGTTCATCTAATCCAACATTATCATAACACTAGTATCTCCAAAGAAATCTTTGATGCTTTAAATCAAGGAAGATAAGGGATTTCAAGCATCCAAGCAGAGAGTAGGGTCTTTGTAGTTCCAATGAAATGATAGAGCCTACATAATCCACTTTACTTCTATGTGGAAGGCCAGACTGTCTTTTCTCTCCAGGAGCAAATGCCTAAGAAAGTTGCTTCAGCCTTGCTTTTGATCTGGCCTAGTTTAGAGGATGAATCAGCAGCTTTCCAAAGGCTATGGAAAAACAGCTCCAATTTAAATCTTTCTCTGTCAATACCAGTCTCTGTTCGATGAGCCTACCTCCCTGGGCTGAGTCCTTTCAGAAAGTCTGACTTGATGGAACTTACAGCTCAAATTTCCAGTCTTAATTAGTTAGCTCTTATTACTCAATGAGCAATCAATTTTAGTCAATTGCAAATGGCTGTGCCCAGAAGCTAGGCTACTGGGAGAAATAGGCTTTAAGATGAAGTTCATAAACTCTACCTTGGGAAAGTCTAGTAACCACTATTTGAAGCTTTTCAATCACTATTGATCATTCATGGGTTAGTTGACTTAGTATAATTATCATCTTGCCACTCTAGTGTTATTAAAACTCAGTTACAAAGAGAAAAGCAAAAAAACAAAAAAAAAACAAAAAAACATAAAATACAAATATAAACCTTCAAATTTAAGTAGAAAAGGGATAACTTTTAAGATCATTTGTTCCACTTGCATTCTTGTAGACAAGCATGCATTTATTTATTCATTCATTCAACATATACCCATTATACCTAGCATTGTACCAAGTGCAAAGGATAGTTAAAGAATTGGTTCTGAACTCAAGAAGCTTACAGTCTATAAATAGAGATAGATGAGTAAACATTAAAATGCAATGATAGCAATTCTTCTTTTTTCCCTTTAACCCAACATCCAATTTTTCCACTGCCATATATCTTGAAATCTTCCTCTTCTCTCCATTTTCACTACTAATATCCTAGTCCAAACCTCAATCCTTTCTTATCTTGACTACTGAAATATCTTCTAGCATGGCTCCCTGAGTTTACTATCATTTCCATTTTATAATCCATTGTCTGCTCATAAGCAGAATAAGCTACTGATCTTTTAAAATATATATGGCTTTTCTACTTAAAATGAGTGGATTTCGGATGCACTTAGAATCAAACAACCTCCCAGACTCTCTTAACCTTATCAGTTTCTTCTCCTATCCTTCCATTTGCTCACTAGTCTCCAGCCACACTGACCATTTTTTTGGCTTTTCACTGTCCTAAATCTTTACAGGTCTTGCTCCTTATCATTCAACCTTCAGCTTAAATTTCACACCCTCAGAGGTACCTTTCCTGACCATACCATCTATGACTCTACTTCATCACCTTACTTGATTTCCTTTTTGGAACTTACCTAATATAGTTTGTATTATCTGTGTATTGTCTGTCTCCATGAAAACAGGGACTTTGTCTACCTTCTTTACTATTCCTCCGTGCTTAGAACAGCACCTAGCAAATAGTCAGAATGACAAAGTTAAGCTTCCTGAGGACAGAGAGTAGGTCTATCTTGTTGTAGATGACCCCAATCTCAGTGCTGTAGGTGCTCCAAAATTATTAGTTGAATTAGGTTGCTAAGAAAGATTCTGCATACGAAATGATAGCAAGAATGAAAAGTTTCCTATGTGGCATGGGCTCCTCACCTAAGGTGTTGGATCAATAAATATGGCCAAAACATTTTGCTCATAGTAGGTTCAAAGAGCATACTAATGACAGAACCGAATCTATATTTCCTTCTATTAAATAAAAACATGCTATCCTATCTAATAAAAGAGTAATATGCAAATTGATCATACCGCTAATTCACCCACCAGTCAAGCCCATTGGCCATGTCCACCAGCCAATCAAAGTGAGTATGCAAATTATCCCAACCAAGATAGCTACTGCACAGAGAGAGTAGGAGGGAGGCTTGGGTTGCCCCTGGCGATGGAGGAAGCCAAGCTTTCTGCACATCCTGGAGGGGGAGGCCTCCACTTAAAGCAACAAAGTTTCAATGGCTGTGTAAGCAGAAGGCTTGGCTCTGCTCCAGACTACGAAGTTTCAGTTGTAGAAGATAAATAAATCCAGATATCAGGGCCTCCACTTGGAACACCAGGAGGTGTGGCTGGCCTGCAAACCACCACAGGCCCCTTGTCCAGGCCACCCCATGCCCCAAGGGAACCCCCACCCTGATCCAGGACACCCTTTAGGGCAAACCAGCTGGCCCCCACGTGTGCACCAGGCCTCTATCCTATCTAATAACAGATTAATACACAGACTGACCATAACTCCAACACACAAGATAACTGCCCCCATGTGGTCAAAAGACCCTGTCCTCATGTCGACACAAGATAGCCACCACAAGATGGCCAGCAGGGGAGGGTAGTTGGAAGGGACCAGACCTGCAAGGGAGGGAAGTTGGGGATAATCAAGTCTGCAGGTGAGGGCAGTTAGGAGTGACCAGGAGGCAGAGGAGGGCAGTTGGGGGTGACCGGACCTGCAGGGAAGGGCAGTTGGAGGGGGACCCAGGCTTGCAGGGGAGGACAGTTAGGGGTAACCAGGCCTGCAGGGGAGGGCAGTTAAGGGTAATTATACCCACAGGGGAGGGCAGTTAGAGGCAAACAGGTTGGCAGGGGAGCAGTTAGGCATCAATCAGGCTGGCAGGGGAGTGGTTAGGGGGTGATCAGGCTGGCAGGCAGAAGTGGTTAGGGGCAATCAGGAAGGCAGGCAGGTGAACAGTTGGGAGCCAGCAGTCTTGGATTGTGAGAGGGATGTCCGACTGCCCATTTAGACCTGATCCTATCTGGATTGGGCCTAATCAGGCAGTAGAACATCCCTCAAGGGGTCCCAGATTGGAGAGGGAGCAGGCTGAGCTGAAGGACATTCCCCTCCATTCACAAATTTCATGCACTGGGCCTCCAGTTAATAATAACATACTTTATAGCAAAAAGTATGTCATTGATAATCATGGTTATTTGTAAGAAATCCTTCTATTCTCAAACTGTTTCCTCTGTTGTGTATAAATTTGCATTGTGTTAGCAGGTATATGTACATATGTGAATATGTACAATATGTTTGTGCTCAATAAAAAGAGGGAATATTTCAATAAAAATCCCTGAAAAAGTGCCTATCATCCAACAATTATGTATCCCCCTGAGCTATTCTGGTACCTCCATCCCCATATTATTCATGACTTCAAGTTATCATATTGAGACCCCTTTCTAAGGTGAAAGAAGTATATGGACACATCCATAGAACTGATTCTTATCTTTGCACACAATCTTTTAATTTGCAAAGTAATGACAAATTTTTCACTTCCTTTAATCCCCATAGATACTCTGTTCCCGTTTTACAGATGAGGAAACTAAGGTCTAGAGAGACTAAATGGTTTGTATGAAGTATAATGGTTGATTTATGACAAATCCATAATTAAAACTTGGGCCTTTGGGCTCAAAAGAGATATTGGAGCACAGAACCCTACTCTGATAAGTTTTCACCATGAAATAGTTCCACAACCCTGAAACGGGGGTGCTATAGGAAGGTGTAACAGTCAAGACGGAGGTTCTCTGTCCAACCAGTGATCTAGGTGGGGGATAAAATTTGCCCAGATGTGGGTAAAGAGCTTCCTTTTCATCTGGCCTCCCAGTTATTCTTTCTCCACTGAGATTAATCCATCAGCAGACTCAGAGCCATTTTCCAAGTTATTAATCATTTGGGAGCAGTGCTGCCTCAGCAAGAACCCTGCAAGGTGACTGCTAAAAACCAGGAGAGGACAAAAGACAATGAGGTAGGCAGCGAGAGAGCCAGCCAGAGGAACTCAAGAGAGACACAGCAGAAGAGTCTGAGAAACACCCCAATAGAGGTGCCACGGACCCACATTTCACCAGGACAGGCAATTTAAAATCATAATTCATCAACTCCTTTGTTTCCCAACCATCACCAGAGGAGAATCCCTATCCCAGGACTTGAAATTAAGTCATTCATTTCCAAACTATGAAGTGAACCCTTTAACAGATGAAATCAGAAATCCTGTTACCCCAAAATTCAGTTGGGAACTACCTTTGAAGTACATGCAGTAGGTGTATAAACATCATAGAGTCTATCTACCGCTCTATATTGAAGTCAGGTAGTGTGTATTGGGAGATAGGCATTATGTTGAATTTCTCATTGCCAGTGGATAGTGAATGCTCGGGTTCAGCACTCAATAATCATGAGCAAGAAATCAATAATTTGATCCCGTTTGGGCCAGTGTGCCTCTGACTCCCAACCCTAGCCTCCCACTCAGCCTTAAGCATGACCACAAACTGTGTCTGCTCCTACTCAAAGAATAAAACCTGACCTCAAGTACAAACAGACAGCCTTTCTTCTGGAACTAGCCACAGACAGCCATTAAACCCTGGGCACAGAATCAGCCTTAATTCCAGCCAATGCTGGGCTTAATCCTGTTGGACTGAGGCCATTAATTAATTCTTTTCAACAGTTATTAAAGTGCCTACTAGATGCCATTTGGGGATATGGTAATTAACTAAACATCCATGCAAAAGACAAACAAAAAATCAATTAATTACAATTTGCATATCTGTTTACTGTGATGATTAAACTCCAAATTGAGTCCTAGCCAGTTTTGCTCAGTGGATAGAGGGATAGAGCATCAGCCTGCAGACTGAAGGGTTCCAGGTTCAATTCTGGTCAAGGGCACATGCCCAGATTGTGGGCTCGATCCCCAGTAATGGGTATACAGGAGATAACCAATCATTGATTCTCTCTCATCATTGCTGTTTCTATCTCTTTTTCCCTCTCCCCTGCTCTCTGAAATCAATAAAAATACATTTTTTAAGAAAAAATAAAACTCCAAATTGACTCCAGATCTCTCACAGATTGACTCATAACCCCCTTGTGACACACTGAGCCAGGTCTGAGCCTGATATTCATGCCAACAAAAAATTTGGAGAAATTACATGAAGAACTTCTTAAAACCACTTCAGGCAATCCTGGTATTAGGTGCCCAGAAAAGACATGACAAGCTACAAAAGCAATCATTTAGTGTTTGGTGATGTGGAGAAAAGCAATAAAGTTTCCCAATGCTATTGAAACATACAGAAACCAACACACAGGGAAACAGATTCTAGTTTAGTAGCCCTGGCCAGGAGTGGGGGATAAAGTCTGCTGTGTGCACATTAATGACCAAATACAGAGAACAAGTGGAGGCAGAGGATGGAGGGAACTACAGGATGTAGGGTAATGCCTAAAACACTGTGTAGGACAGTGATGGGGTTGGAAGAGTCAAGACAGGGTTAGAGAAAGGGATTCCATATAGAGATCAGCATGTGAAATTTGGAGTGTGGAATGTTCACACTGTGTTTAAGATGGACATCTTTGGATCTGAGGATATTTGGGGGAAGGATGCAGGAAGAAAGAGTGAGCAGGGCCATTTTATGATCAGAATGAAGAGGTAGCCAAAGGCTCCCAACAGCATGAGAATATGCTTATATATTCATTTCAACTTGTAAAACATGTATTAAGTAAGGATCAGCTATGAACTTTTCATTCATTTTTATATACCCAGAACTTAGTTTTCATCTTTTAACAATAATTAATATGGAAGGAACTAGAATATAAGGGAAGAGAGGAAGAAAAAAAGGCAAGAGCAGAGGATGAGGTTTTGCTGACAATTCTCCATCCATGAAACCATGATTACCATCCAGAAGTTGGAAAACTCTCTAGAAATAGATCTGATTGATTAAACCACCTTGAACTAGTCTCCTAAAGAGCAATTTCTGTAGCCTCCACATGGGGACTATCTGGAGTTGTCTTCTTGGCCTCCGTCCCTCCCCTAGACATTCAGTTGCTAAAGCAGCAGCTGAGCCTATGAGGTTGGGGCATAAAGAAACTCTGGTGATATAAGGTTGAAAGAGAAAACTTCCTCACCATTGAATTGATTCCCTCCTACAGTGTAAAAAACAGAGAAAGGTCACTTAATAAACTCCTTGGCCAGATTCCTTTAACTCCAAGAAACTAAACCCAGGTATTTTACCCACTGTCCTACCTATCTGTGCCAAAGAGTCAATTTATGAAGAAAGGAAGGAAAAGGATTTAAAAAAAGAGGAACTAATTCACTGCAATTGGGGTTAATCCCACTCAAAGCCTCGATCCATGTTAGCAGCTAATCTAGTTAATATAGCTTTCCTGGGGAGCTTTGATAAAGCCTCTAGCTGGAACCACAGGCCCATGAACAGTTCAGCGTTCCTGAGAAGAGCCATCAATAATGCAGCAGATCGGGTGCTTGTCAGGTTTATCAACACGTTAGCCCAAACACACACACCACTCAAGGTCAGAGTCTTCCCAGACATCGTGAGCCTTTGCTGAATCTCACTTACCACAGTACTTCATAGTTTGAAATCACTCAGTCCAGCTCTTACATTTTTAATCTCACAGTTCTCAGAAGTCATTTTAGGTGTGATTAGACTACTGTTCCCAATCAGATTGCAAAATCCTTGAGATTAGGAATTGCATTTTAGATTTCTACAGAAAATCCCTAGAAAACCCCAGGAGAGAGCTTGGCACAGAGGAAAAGCTAATAAATAAATAAATAAATAAATAAATAAATAACCCGCTTTACTGGTTTATTGACAACATCAACCTCCTTGATACCAAAACTCATGCATATACCAATGACATTGAGTACTGGTCTCCCCCTTCTCTTGTTAGGTTACCCTGATAACCTGTGTTACTATTTTGAGAATCTTATATTTTCACTTTAAATCCTAATTTTTGACTAATTCTATACCACTTACTAGTATAGGCAAAGTTGTGCAGATAAAATTCAATTCTAATATTTCCAATCTATGTCTTAAAACATTTTCTTCATACTGAGAAATATTGCTTTTGTCATTGGTTAACCATTAGACATGATTAGAATCATTGTGGCAATAGGTCTCATTAGTTCCTGGCCTATTCCATTGGTCTGTTTACTGTGGATTTGAAGTACTTCATAATGTGATACATACTTAAGTTCTAATACCATAGATATTGTAATGCTATTCTTTGTTACTATTTTTTATATTTAATTTATTGGGGAGAGGTTGATTTGCAAAACCATACAGCTTTCAAGTGTCCAACTCAATGAAACATCATCTGCACACTGGATCGTGTGCCCATCTCCCTAAGCAAAGTCTCCTTCTGCTCCCCTCTCTCCTCCTTTTGCCCACCTCCACCTACTCCCATCCTCCTTTCCCTCTGGCCATCATCACACTGTTGTCTGTGTCTATATGTATTATGTATATTTGGTGGTTATTTTTGCTTAATCCCTTCACCTTCTTTCATCCAGTCCCCCAACTCCCCTTCCTTCTCCCAGCTGTCATTCTCTTCTATGTATGCATGCATCTGTTTTAATTTTGTTCATCAGTTTATTTTGTTCATTTGATTCCACGCATAAGCTAGATCATAATATATTTGTCTTTCTCTCACTGGCTTATTTCACTTAGTATAATAATTTCCAGGTCCATCCATGCTGTCACAAAATGTAAGATTTCCTTGGTTTTTATGGCCAAGTACTAGTAGTTGTGATAAATGTATATAACATAAAATTTAACATTTTAACCATCTTTGAGAACACAATTAGATGCATTTACAATGTTGTACAACCATCATCACTACCTATTTCCTAAACATTTTCATGATCTGAAACAGAAAATATGTACCTATGAAACAATCATTCCTCATTCATCCTTCATCACCACCACCCCATCCCCAGGTCCTCATAGCTTCCAATCTATTTTCTGTCTCTATGAAGTTGCCCATTTTAGGTACCTCATATAAGTGGAATCTTACAATATCTGTCCTTTGCATCTGGCCTATTTCACATAGCATAATGTATTTAAGGTTCATGAATAAATACATGAATAGAGAATAGAAACCCTATGTTGTAGCATGTATCCAAATTTCATTTTTTATGAATACTATCCTATTGTATGTATGCATCACATTTTGTATATTCATTTCATCTGTTGTGAATATTTAGATTGTTTCTACCTTTTGGATATTGTGAATTATGTTGCTATAAACATTGGTGCTCAAGTCTCTGCCTTTAATCCTTTGGGGTATATACCTGGGAGTGAAATTACTGTCATATGAGAATCCTATGTTTAACTTTTTGAGAAACCACTAAACTGCTTTCCATAGTAACTGAACCATTTTATATTCTTGTCTGCAATGCACAGGGTTTCAATTTCTCCACATCCTCACCAACACTTGTTAATTTCTGGTTTTGGTTAATTTCTGTAATGATATTGAGCATCTTCTTCTTTGATTATTCGCCATTTGTATATCTTCTTCGGAGAAATGTTTATGCAAATCCCATGCCCATTTTTAACTGGGTTATTTGTTGTTGTTGCATTGTAGGAGTTCTTGATATATTCTGGATATTAACCCTTTATCAGCTATGTGATTTGCAAATATTTTCTTCCATTTTGTGTATTGTCTGCCAGTCTGTTTTTAATGACCCCATATTCTATATTGCCCTCTTTGTCTAGCAAGGATCCCATGTTCTTAGTGCATTCACACTAGTCCCTGAATACCCAAGAGGCCTCAAATAGTCTTCCTAATTGCATCGCTACCCTATAGTTCAGATATTATTCTCTTTCGTCATCATTATCATCATTCATTATTAGCTGCTATCTCCTGCTGTGAGTTTATAATGTGTCTGATACTCTGGTATGCATTTTAGATACAGCCTCTCAATTTATCTTTATAGCAACTAAGAAACTTATGCTATCATTATCCCTATATGCCATGAGGAAACTGAGATTATTAGTATGTTAATGACATGATAAAGAGAATAGAGATGGTGAAATATTTCCTCATTGGTATTTATCCATATATACTTTCACATCAGAAAGAATTATATCAACTAATTCACACTAAAATGTTAGGTGACTTACCTCTAACCAAGCTATCTATGTTGTTAAAGACTATGCATTTATTGAGTGAACTTCCATTCATGAGGAAGTTTTAGGCAACACATACATATTTTAGGGTTACTTGGGACAAGTCAGTTTATTCTCTGAAGGTAATAACTTATTTTGCTCATAAGCAAGGACCATTCTTCTACAATTCTCCTGACTACTTAACGGGTAAAGAAAAGAAAAGACAAATTCAGCCAAAGGTCTACCCCGCAGTGGGAAAACGCTGAGCGGGGTCATGTCCAAAAAGCTTTCAATCTGCCTCGAACTGTGTGACCTGGGTCATTTCAGATATTAAATGGAGACTGAATTGTGTTTTCCTTAAAATTCATATGTCAAAACCTAAACCTTCAGTGTGATGGTTTTTGGAGATGGGGACTTTAGAAGTAAATGAAGGTTAGATGGGGTCATGAGGGCAGGACCCTAGTCCAGTGGTCGGCAAATTGTTTGTGGTTTGTCCCTCTGTTGACCAATGAGTTTGCCGACCACTGACCTAGGCTCTCGATTCTGATAATTACAGGCTGTTGTTGTTCCTTGTGATTAAGCCCCTATTCCAGTGGTCTACAAACTCATTAGTCAACAGAGTGGCAAGCCGCGGCTCACAAGCCACATGTGGCTCACGAGCCACAGTTTGCTGACCACTGCCCTAGTCCAATGGGATTGGTGTCCTTATAAAAGAGGGAGAAACACCAGAACTCACTCTCTCTCCGCACTTATTCATCAAGGAAAGGCCATTTGAGGACATAGCAAGAAGACAGTCATCAGAGAGCCAGGAAGAGAGGCTTCACAAGAAACCACAGAGTCCAGAACCTTGCTCTTGTATTCTCCAGATTGTAATTAAATAAATTTCTGTCACGCAAGTCAATCCATCTATGGTATTTTGTTATGGAAGCCCATGCTGACTAATACATTAGCTATACAGTCTTCAAGGTCTCTTTCTTTCTTCCAGGATTTATTTTTCTTTGAGATGACTATACAATGCCATTCCACCCAGCAAACAGTCCTACCTCTGATGGAAAGCAAATGATATATCACAGCCTAGTAAATAAAGTCAGGAAGACACGTGATCTTCAAGCTATGCATATGCTTATCAACATTGACATGAGTCATTTCAATCACTTCCCTCTCTGGTTGTTGTACAGACTAATAAACACAGAATGTGCCTACCACCAACAGGCTGAGTTTCTCCTCTGAGGTTACATGATGTTTTCATTTTCTACTCTGAATTACTCTGATGCCCAGTACTGTAGATTTGTAGCTCAAATTAAATGGTCTGAAGTCAGACTCTGTACCATTTTGCAAACTGAATAACTTTAATGAAGTAAATTAATCTCTTAGTCTTGTTTTCCTCTTCAGGAAAACAGTGTTAACAATAACTGCTAATTGTTATTTTATTGTGAGGAAAAATACAATAATTCACAGAGTAGAAAGAAGTTCTAATTCCAGTAATAATAGGAGGTAGCTCGGGGATGAACCCAGCTACAGATGATAATAATAAACTGTGAATGAAATATTGTCTTAAAATATAACTATTTTATTGTTCTGAGAGTGCTCAGAACAATAAATAACTGGAGCCGAAACCGGTTTGGCTCAGTGGATAGAGCATCGGCCTGCGGACTGAAAGGTCTCGGGTTCAGTTCCGGTCAAGGGCATGTACCTTGGTTGCGGGCACATCCCCAGTAGGGGGCGTGCAGGAGGCAACTGATGGATGTTTCTCTCTCATCGATGTTTTTAGCTCTCTATCTCTCTCCCTTCCTCTCTGTAAATAAATATATTTTTAAATAAATAAATAAATAAATAACTGGAGTGTATTCTATCCATGAAAGAAGAAAACTACATGGAGTCAGATCTATGTTTATTTAACTTTTTCAACAGGACATTCCCGGTCCACATGGCACAGATTTGATAGTAGTCAAGAAGAAAGTACGATCTTACTGGCCAAAGGTGTCAGAGGATTTCAATGCCATCACAGCAGCTGAAAATTAATGGAGCAAAACCAGGGGTGGGGAGACCTATAAAGTGGGAAGCACCAAAAATTGAGTATAAATGCCTCTCAAAATTTTGGTCAGCTTCAGAAGAGGACATTTCTGGGGAGACTCAAAAAACTCAGAAAGAATCCTCTCTTGGCTTGTCCTAATTTCTTGTTGTTGCTGAAATTTTTGGTGTTCTTTGGCTTGTAGCTGTATTACTCTAATTTCTACCTCTGTCCTAACATACCTCTCTTCCCTCCAAATCTCTCTCTCCCTCTTTTTGTAAGGATCAGTCATTGCATTTAGAGCCACTCTATTCTGTATGATCTCATTTTAACTCAATTATATCTGCAAATGACTTATATCACAATAAAGTCACAGTCATGAGAACCAGGGGTTAGGATATCAACGTATCTTTTGGGGACACACAATTCAACCTACAACACACAACAACTACAACTCTCATAGAACACTGGTGGGAATGCAAACTGGTGGGACGATTTTGCAAAAGAACTGTCAGTTTCTTATGAAACTAAACATATACTTAACTTCTGACTCCAGCAACTCTACTTTTATTTACTCAAAAAAGAAACTGAAATTTCTGTAGACACAAAACCTCTACAAAAATACAGTCCAGCTGGTATGGCTCAGTGGTTGAGCATTGACCCATCAGTCAGGAGGTCATGGTTTGATTCCCAGTCGGACACATGCCTGGGTTGTGGGCTTGATCCCCAGGAGGAGGCATGCAGGAAGCAACTGGTCCATGATTCTCTCCCATCATTGATGTTTCTAACTCTCTCTCTTTCTCCCTTTCTCTCTTAGAAATCAATAAAAACATATTTTTGAAAAAGGTTTATAATATCTTCATTCATAAGAAAAACTCTGAATAGAACCAACAATATGGATGAATCTCAAAGGTACTAAGCTAAGTGAGAGAAGCTATTCTCCAAAGTTGAATATATGATTCCAAATATATGACATTCTGGAAAAGGCAAAACTATAAGAAGAGAGAATACATCAGTGGTTGTCAGGATTGGAATGTGAGGAGGAATTGGCTATAAGATGGCAGCACAAGGGCATTTTTTCAGGTGATGAAACTTCTGTATCCTGATTTCAGGACTGGGGATAGTTATACAAATCTACGCATAGTTAAAACTCATAGCACTATGCACCAGTAATAAATAAATAAATAAATAAATAAATAAATAAATAAATAAGGTTAACTTCACTATACATAAATTTAAAACACAATTTTTACACATAAAAAAAACATTTAGATACCACTACATGCCTACTAGAATAACTAAAATTAAAAATACCAACACCAAATATTGGCAAGAATGTGGGCCAACTGGAATTCTTGTGTAGTGTTGGTGGTAGTATAAACTGGTCTATTTTGAAAACTATTTGGCAGTTTCCTAAGAAGTTAAATATAAATCTACCTCATGATGCAGCAGAAAAGAAAACCCATATCAAACAAAAGACATACAAGAAAATGTTCAAAGCAACTTTATTTGTAACACCTTCAAACTGGAATCAGCTATTGCCCTGGCTGGTATTCTCAGTGGTTAGAGCATCAGCCCACACACTGAAGGGTTACTGGTTTCATTCCCTGTCAAGGGCACGTACCTGGATTGCAGGTTTGATCCCTGGCCCCAATTGAGGCCTGTGCGAGAGGCAACAAATAAATGTGGCTCTCTCACATTGATGTTTCTCTTTCCTCTCTCTCTCACCACACCCTTCCTCCCACTAGCTCTAAAAATCAATAGGAAAAATATCCTCAGGTGAGGATTAACAAAAACAAATCTGAAATCAACTATCTATCCACAAGTGAATGATTAAAACAAAGTATGATATATTCATGCAATGGAATATTGCTCAGGCAATAAGAAACAAGCTAATAAAACCTACAACAATACAGATGAGTTGAGTTAAGGAAGCCAAATTCAAATTCTAATACATGGCCTGATGTCATATATACTGAGTCTTTTAAACAGGCAAAACTAATATATGGTGTTCGAGAACAAAGCAGAAGTTGCCTCTAGGGAATGGAGATTAACTGGAAAAAGACACATAGGAACTTTCTGGGGTTATAGAAATGTTCTCTATCTAGATCTTAATTTAGATCATGGTTACATGGGCATGTGTATTTGTGTGTGTGTGTGTGTGTGTGTGTGTGTGTGTGTGTGTGTGTGTGTGTGTGAAATCCCTGTAAGATTTGGGGATTCAACTATACATATTTTTTATTTTAATAACAAATATATAGTAACACATGTAGATCACCTAGCAACAGTGCCTTGGACAATAGCAAACATTCGATTTATGCTAGTTATTTATTGGAATGTAGTCACCCTCACCATACTCACAATGAAAAAAAAAGTGAATTCTTATGGATGGCCATGTGGTCTCTTTCAATTTGTATTCACACTCATAGGGCTGACAGTCAAAATGATTTTCGTTGAATGAATGACAGGCTGGCCCAATGAAAGAATAAATGGATTTAATTCATGCCACCCAGAATTATAAGTGAAGGTCATCTGTCCTAACGCCCCCACTTCCTTAGTCTCTTCAGATGAAGTCACCTAATCTGACTTGCACTGTCACAGTGGCAAGGCAATCATCACTACATGAGGCAAACTCTTTCACTGTTGTGCAGCTTAAGCTGAACAAAAAAATCCCTTTCTCCAATATTTACCGTTAGGCCTATCGGGGACCTCATGGTGCAATTACAATCTCTCCTCCTCACTCACAGCAGGGGTGCCATTGGCTACGTGGAACCAGGGACAGGGCTAGGATGAGGATGAGGCAGGTGAGGCCCTTGTCTAAGGTGCCAAATTTAGGGAGGAGCCAAAAAACTCAGTGGTCAAGTTAAATAATAATTTAACACGATTTCCTAAAGAAATGAAATCAACCAACCACAGGCCACAGAACAAACTACAGTCCGCCAGGGCAAACCTCAAAAAGCTTAATGAAGATTTTCTCTCATGGCCGAACCACAGGATTACATTTCAAGCTTCAGCAGACCGTAGCCTGTTTTTTTAAGGGATATTTTTGTTTGGTCTTTAACAACCCAGAAGCTAAGGCCTCCTACGCAGGAATCACAAATGAATCCAGCTCCCAGCGTGCCCCAAAGGCTGCTTTTCCATCAAGGGAACTTGCAGTCAATCTTCCAGTGATAAAGGAGCCTCAAACACTGTAATGTGCCTTTTCGGAAAGTGACAAACAGACCTCACAGGCAAAGATGTACTTAACCGGCTGTGATCTCAGTTGGCCAGTTCAGCTGAAACAAAAGAAGAGACGGGAGAAGAAACACAAGGCCGCTCATGGTGCTGTGCTGCTCTCCCCCATCATTCAGCTTTCTCTTCTTTCATTCAGAATTATCTAAAGTTCGGCCTACTCCAGCTACTACATCTTCACTAAAGAGTTGCGTACTGTGCTCTGTACTTATCATACATAGTTCCTAATCCTTACAACAGTCTTGCAAAGGAAGTATCATTATTATTATTATTATTAATATTAATAACTTCCGATTCTCTGAGACTCAGAGATATGCAGAGGCTAGCCCGAGGTCACATAGCTAACTTTTGTGCTGGGACTAAGAGTCATATCTGCATTCCTCTGAGGTCCAAAGGGTGCATCTTCAAGGCGACACAGACAACAGCCTTGAATCCAGGTCCTATGCAGTAACTCCCCAACTGCACATATCCATTGGCATCTTGATTTTTGCCATATCTGTGCACTATTTCCATAATCTGCACTACCTTATGTGCATAAGGTTCTTTTATAAATCAACTCATTTTAATTTAAATAAATTTTAAATAGAACTTTAAACTTTTGAGTAAAGTTCTAAAGAAACCTTATATCATTTCACGATTGAAAATGAGTATCATTTGTCCTATGTGTAAAATGATATGATGAAGACAAAACAGTGTTATTAAATTCTGGCCCAGCATTCTTGCCTACTAGATTATCTCAGTCTGATGCCTCTTCTAAAAAGGGAAATTAGCAAGCAATAGAGAGGTGTTAAGGTCAGATTAGAATACAACAGAGATCTCCACTCTTATGCAATCAAAAAAAGTTAAAGAAAATTAGAGAATTACTTTCTCATAACTTGAATCAATTATACCTAATTCTGTTTGGGTGACACCAATATTTACCTTGAGTGCTGCCAATGGCTGGTGTTCCTCACACTCCCAGAAGTACTACAGAAGATTTTAGAAGGTCATCTAGTGTCTTACCCCACAGAACATTGCCTCTCAATCACCAGCTCTTTGTGGTGAAGGAAATTGGGGGACCCATATTCTTGTCTGGTCTTTACCATAGATTAACTACAGGATCAGAGATAAATGATACAAACTTTCTGAACCTCAGTCTTCTTACCTATTAAGAAGAGAATTATTCTTCCTTTTCTTCTATAATGCCTTCTAGATCTAAGAGTCTCCAACTTTAATCTCATCTTGCCCATTCATATTATTTTCCCAAAATTCTATTATTTTAATTTGATTCCTATGAATTAATGCTCAATTGCCCTCTGCTCTATTTGTCTTTGATATGGGACAAATAGGAAACTTACAATGGTAAGATTTGAAAAACTTAATAGTGATCAGACTATCAATTGCTTTATATTATTACTTAAGCAGAAGTTATTTGAGTACAAATTCACAATTTGATTCAAGTGTGAACAACAAAAGTACCCATAGACAGATAGATGAATTCTAGACCTGTCTTTGCCCCTTACATGCTATGGGATCCTTTCTGACCCTCTGTTCCCATCTGTACACCTGAGAGCATATTTTACAGAGTTGTTGTGGGGATAAGATGATCTCATTGATGAGAAAACACTTGGAAAAAAATCACCCGTGTCCCGTGTGTCACAGGGTTATGCTTACTGTCAAATGAGATAAGAGATATAAGGGCATTTTGATATCTTACATAAAATGTCAGTTAACCTTACACAGTTAGTCAGTCTCTCCTGCCTGATTGCTCATCCTATATAATAAAAGGCTAATATGCAAATTGACTGAATGGCAGAACAATGGTTGCTATGACATGCATTAACCACCTCTGGGCAGATGCACAGCATAGGAGCTGCCTCCTGGTGGTCATTGTGCTCCCACAGTGGGAGAGCAGCTCAGCCAGAAGCTGCATTCATGGCTGGCAAGCGCAAGAGCATTAGCAGGAGCCTCTCTTGTACCTCCATGGCAACACTAAGGATGTCCGACTGTGGGGAGCAGGCCTAGCTGGCAGTCAGATATCCCCCAAGGGCTCCCAGACTGCGAGAGGGTGCAGGCTGGGCTGAGGGAGTCCCCCGCAACTCAGTGTATGAATTTCATGCACTGGGCCTCTAGTTTTAATAATAAGTCCACATAGACCCCTCTTAGCCCTAAAATTCTTTGGTTCAGGGATTGATTTGTTGTCCTATGTGATTACTATTATTCTACAACATATTAAGATCACAGAAAAATAGGTGATAAGACTGCTGCCTGAAAGGAAAGGAGCACTAGGGTCAGAGGCAAACATTCAGGGTTTGGGCTTCAGCTCTGCCATTTCCCAGGTTCAGGAACTTGGGCAAGTTCCTTCCACAATCAGTCTCCACAACCTCAGGAGTTAAATGAAAAGTTGGGCTAAATCTCCATGTGTTTGTATGTTTTAGAGGTTTGTTTTTTGTGGGTGTTTTTATTTGTAGTTGATTTCTAGTTTCATGCCATTGTGATCCGAGAAGGTGCTTGTATGATTTCAATCTTCTTGAGCTTGTAGATACTTAGTTTGCGTCCTAACATGTGGTCTATCTTCAAGAATGATCCATGTGTGCTTGGGAAGAATGTGTATTCTGCCCCTTTGGGATGAAATGTTCTGTAAATATCAAATAAATCCATCTGATCTAGTGTGCCACTTAAGGCCATTTTTTCCTTGTTGATTTTTATCAGGAAGGTCTATCCAGTAATGAGGGTGGGGTGTTACACTTCCCTACTATGACTGTACTACTATCAACCTCTCCCTTAAAGTCTTCCAAGAGTCCTTTTAGATATTTAGATGCTGAGTTGGGCTAAATCAATGTAGAAAACTTTTGCTGTTTATCCCTCTCTTATATCTGCTCTTCCTCTTTCTAAAATGAGTCCCTGGCACTTCTCTAGAGAACTAGCCCTAATTAGTCCTCATCCATGAGGTTCATGCAGCACTGACCCCATTTTCTGGAGCTCCACAAATACAGCCGCAGCACGTGATCAAGGCCCGGTTCTATGTTCCTGGCCATAGTGATTGACTCAGGGATGGGCAGGCACTCACCCAAAATGGTCCAAAGGAACCATATCAGGTTCTGCTGGAACTACTGTGTTGGGAAGCTGAAACTTTTTCCAAATAGGATTGTGAGCTCACAATCTGTGGAGAATCTGGAGTCTTGCTGGTGGCCCTGTCTCTCACATGGGAAGAAGCTTCCAGAGAATGAAACAGCCCAGAAGAGAGGAAAGAACAATGGAAACCCTCAAAAACATCACCTGGGCTCCCAGATCCAGCCCTGTCTGGGGACATATGTCCACAGTTACCTGAACCCACAATTATCTTCTCAGCTAAAGCTAGTTTTGAGCTGGGTTTCTGACCCATAAAACGGAAGAAGTTTCTTACTGACACAGAAGTTTTCAAACTTGACCTGTGGAGGTTCCCCAGAGGCACTTTGAGGGTCTGAAACAGCCAAGCTCCTGGGCCCAGGTGTCCCATTTTAAACAGGCACCTTCTCCCGTGGGTTTTACATACTGGGCTGCCTGTGAAATCAGCTCTGAGGGCAGCTTCCAAGGGTAGATGACCTCATGGTTTCCTAAGGATCTCTCTTTCTGAAACCAAAAGAAGTTTTTTTAAGAGTTAGGGTTCTTGACCTTAACCCATTCTAGGATGAGGGACAAAACTCAGAGGCCTCAAAGGTGAGGGACGACTATTGAGAACTGGGGAGATTTTTCTAGGTTTAAAAAAGACCCCAGTGGATGGCCACCATGTAAGCCCAAGTGTGCTAGACATTCAGATTTTTTTTATGTGAAAATCTGATTTTAGTTCTTTACAACTAATTTAATAAAAAAGTTTAAAGTGCCTTAAAGTCAAGCAAGATACATCTGCAAACTAAACTCAAAATGTGAACCGTGACTGTGTCTCTTCCTTACTGAGCCCAGTGGGCCTCTGAGTTCCATGACATCATGTGACAAACTTAATGTGTATGTGTACATATGTGCTTTCCTGGGGAGAGGTTGAGAGTTTTCAATTAGATTCTTCTAAGCAATTCCATAATTCAGAGAAGGTTAAACATAGCTAACCTCCAAAGTGTTACCAACTACATGTGCATATTGTGTGTATGTGAACATGTGTTTTGATGAGACATTCTCTCTCCAACATTCTTATCTTTCAAGCTAAAAGGTCACTTCCTCCTCTCTTGTTTCTCTCAGTCTCCCCCCAGTGAAAAACAACATAACCATCTATATTTACTGAGCTCGGCCATCAGAGAAATAGAACATTCATGGGCCATTAATTTAGCTTTAACCATGGGCAGAATTTACCTCTGTATCCTGGGACAAATCAGGTTACAAAGAAGCACACTTGTCTTCAGTTGGGGGGCAAGGCTGTTGCAAGCCTGGAGCACACCAGCTGACTCTAGGGAGCTGGTCCTATTTGCTCCTCTTCACCCCAAGAAACAGACACACTAGAGAAGACTCATTTGTTGGCTCACTTCTCTACTCATTCATTCATTCATTCATTCATTCATCCACTAAATAAGTACACTGAGGACCTCCTAAGAAGGGAAGTGTGCTGGGACTGGGAATACAAAGACACTGGTCCTATCCTTGAATTCACAGCTAGGAAAGCAACCATTCTTTGTTTTTACAATATGCTTTTAAGTTTACTCTGTGAACTCCTATTTTTTCATTTGATCTCCAGAATTGCTGCTGAGACTAGCAGAGAAGAGGAAATTATTCTCATTTTATAGATGATGAAACTGAGGCTACAGAGGGTTACATTAGAGCCAAAGCTATAGATCAGGCAGGACTGTTGTTGTGGTTAGCTTAAATCAAAAAGCTAGCAACTCCATGGGAAGAAGATGCAATTTATGCTCAATGAGTCAGTGTTCGTGTTATTAAGGTATCAGATGTCACTTAGCTTTGGAAGGGAATTTTTATTTAAATATGCCCCAATTGAGCATGAGAGCAATGGCCATCCATGGGAGGTAATAAAATCGAGAACATGTGCCTTGTAAATTTCATCCTACATTACTCTGAGAGAAATTATTAGTGCTGCTGCTGTTTAGCTTCAATTTATTAAATACATACTTGGTCTAGGATGTCCCATTGTTCCAGATTGCCTAGCACTAAGTAGCTTCTGAAAGCTGGGACTTTAGTGCTCAAACCATCAGTCTTAGGCTAACTGGGGTAACTGGTCATCCTACCAGAGTCAAACACAGTGATAAAGGACTACACATTTCCTCTCACTCCTTCCTCCCGAAACCCAAGGCAGATGGCGCTTAGCCTAATTTAAGGGATAAAACTGATCTTCTAGAAGGTAAAAGGCCTGATTTAAATGCAGGCTCAGGTTTAAACCAGGTCCATTCTTAGCCAAATCCCTGCCCCCACCAATACATTATGATGATAAAAACACTAGCCTCACTGAGGTAAAAATTAATTAGCTTCTGTTTAAAAAAAAAAAAATCCCAAATCTTCTGAAAACATTTAAAGTAAAATAGTGGTCATAAAATTCCAGCTGCAAGTCTAACATTGCTCTCATGGTGATGGAATTTCCTGCACTGTAGAGAGAGGCCAGACTCTTAGCAGCATGGTGTGGGTGGGCAGTATATGGAAGAATAAATACTGTCTTATTCTCCGCTCTGTTCCCACCATGTAGTATAATATCCAGCATACAGTCCTCACTCCTTCCAGCCCCCCCACCCAAAAAAATCTAACAAAGTCTGTTGAAATCATGAATGAATGTTAAGATTCTTTGGGCTGTGGAGAGATGTTTTGAACACCTTCAGTACATGCTCTATCCATTACCAGACCAAGCTAGAATAAGGGTATATATGCATTTATATGTGTTTCTGCTAGCATCTGAATTGTTCTTTGTAAAGATTTTTTTAATTGATTTTTAGAATGGAAGGAAGGGAGAGGGAAAGAGAGAGAAACATTAAGACATTGAATGGCTGCCTCGTGCATGCCCCCTAGTGGGGATCAAGCGTGAAACCCAGTTTTGTACCCCTACCAGGAATCAAACTGGCAACCTTTTGGTGCATGGGACAATGTCTACCCACAGAGGCACACTGGTCAGGGCTGAATTGCTCTTTGAACTGTATAAGGTCTACTCCTCCACCCTCACCCTCCATAAAATCAACCTCCAGAGCATGGGTTCCATTCATCTAAAACAGTGTTCCTCTTCCTCCCCACCCCACAGACACCACTTCCTGTTTCTTTTCTTCATAGCTATCATCACTGCCTGTCACTTTCCTGTTCACACATTTGTTTATGTGCTTATTTTCAGCCTTTCCCTCCAGAATGTTCTCTATCTGTTCTGGATTTTACAACGCAAGAGTGACATAGACAAACTCAATGTCCATAAAACAGCACCCAGGAGATGAAGAGAAAGTGAACTGTGGGTTCTTTAAAATGGCTAGAAACTGAATAATTCAGTGTCAGAACTGACTCCAAATATATGGAGAGCTGCCCTCTGAAACAGAATTTCAACTTTTACACTGAAGAGATGTAAAGAGCAGGAAGAAACTTCTAGCCATTTCAGATGTCCAACCTGGGGAAGGGCCTCTTTGGAAGGCAATAAGGCCCCAATTGATGAGACCCTCAATTGAAATCAATTCCTAACTACTTATCAGAAATAAATCAATGGTTTGCTCTTCGCAGTGAATGACTGATTCCAGAGGACTTCTGCCACACAGGAGCTGCACCTAAAGCATAGGATGTCCTCACCGGCTGCAGAAACAATCACTAGAATCCTTCTGTTTGCAGAGGGCTTTGTGTCTATGAGCTCTTTTAAAATTAATACTTACTACAGCTTTACAACATGTCATTGAGGCGGTCGACGAAGTTGACTCTACTGTTTAGAAAAGGAGATTGGGGTCCAGAGAGCATACGCCTCCCATGCCGTTGGCATTAATGCTGGAACCAAAGCCCAGGATTCCTGGCTCCCAGCCAGCGCTCCCTTTCTTCCAGCACACTTCTCCAAGGCCAGACCAGAGACCGGGGCATGGCCTCAGCTCATTTGGACTCTTCCCTAACTGCCTGGGCCTGTTTCTTCAGCATCCACAGTCCAGAACTAATTTTTTTAAGAGGCAAAATATACATTTTCTACAAATATCTGGGTGAGGTTCAAAAATGGTCAGAACGTGTGCCTGCGCCAGTTTCTATTCTAGGCACCGACAGTGACTCACTGGCGACCTTGGACAAAAAAGAGGTAACCTTTATTCCTCTGACAAGTTTCTATTTCTCAGAACCCAGAGTCACAAGCAACACAGTTTCTGACAAGATGTCCCCATCGCCCAGAGCCTGGATGAGCCCTCCAGAGATCAGCAGACCCGCCCCTCCAGCATTTGACAGATTCCAACAGACCTATTTCAGGCTGAAGCCACCAACTAGAAATAGAACCTGGGACTGCTCCGTGGGTTAAATAAAAACTTAAGTGGCTTTCCCCAAATGTCCTAACTAACAAGCAGTGGGGTTGTGACCAGGATGCACCTCGTGCCTTGATTCCAGTGCAATGCTGATGACAGATTTTTACCATGACCTTTCTGCTGGAAGAAAATGCTCAGAATCTTCTAGAGCTTTCAATAACTGGGGAAACAGGCCCCAGAGCCCATTCTAGGCTCAGGGGGGAGTCTATGTCCAAGTAAAACATGATGAATGGATTTGACTTGTTCCTTTCTTAGTATGTAAGATAACTACCCAAACATGAAATCCTGCAGGCATGCAGAATGGTCCTGCAGTTGTTCAACCAATATATACTGTCTATTGAATCAAGCGGTATCAGGCAAACAGCTTTAAACAAGTGAGTGCCTCTGGGAGCTTACAGGGTCATAAAAGAGGCAGCAAAAGGACACAAATAATGACTGAAATATAACTGGGCTCAGTGCTGTAAGGCACAAGAGCTAAGTCTGGAAGAATTCGCAGGGAAGGCTTCCCTGAGAAAATAACACTTAAGCAGAGCCCAGAAAGAGGAGCTGAAAGGAAGAGGAACCTTTGAGGTTGAGGGAACAACACATACAAAGACTCTGAGACATGAAGGAACCATAGAACACTTGAGAAACTGAACATAGACCTTTATAGATGGAGAACAGAGTGGAGGTATGCAGAGATGTGAGATGACAAGTAAGCAGAGCACAGAGTTTGCAAGACTCAGTAAGTAACAGTGAGGGATCTGGGCTTTCATCTTGGCTGTGTCTTCCCAGGGTTCATCAGGCACCGATATGGAAATGCCTAAGCAGCCAGGCCCTGGACCCACATCAGGTGCACTCCCTGGGGAAAGAACAGGAGGCCCTGGAAATCAGCTAGCCGGGCACAGAGTAAACAGAAATCATTTCTCAGCATCCCTTCATTACCCTTTTTTAAGCCAGAGGAAAACAACACACTCAGTGCAGTGGTTGACCTAGCAAGAGCCTTTAAACACACACAACTCAGTGAGGCAAGGCCCATATGCTCCACAATTCAAAACAGAGAGACCACCAGATCTGTCTTGGGACTTACGCTCTCATTTCCCAATCCTTAAAGACATAGAGACCCTTTACCTCTCCATGAATTTAATGACAATTACAGAAGATCAGAATAGGAAATAATCTTAGATGATTGATGATGATGATATGCATATAAAACAAAACAAAATTTTATATGTCACCATCCTTTCATTTCAAGGAGGAAGACATTTTGACCAAAATGTTCAGGGGAGAAAGGACAGGAACCAGAATTAAGGGTAGTCTTTTCTCAGAAAGTAGAAGTGATAACATCTTCATGGCAGACATGCAGACCAGCTCTGAAAACCACCACGGCTCTGCTGTACACTCCAGCCATCAGCCACGTGTGCCTATTTTGCACCTGAAACATGGTGAATTGAAATCAACTTGTGCCATAAAATATACATTAGGTCTCAAAGGTTTAATTAATAAAATATATCTTATTAACAAACTTTTAGTGACTGCATGTTGAAATAATATTTTGGATATCCTGAGCTAAACAAGTTATTAAAATTAATTTCACCAGTTTACTTTTACTTTTTTAACATAGCCGCTGGACAACTAAAAATCACTTGTAAGGGTCACAATGTACTTCTATTAGACAGTGTCCACTGAGCAGGGGGAGAAATTCAAGAATACAATCTCTTACAAAGCGTACAACAAAACAAAACAACAATGCTGTCAGTGGGATATGGATATGGTGGAAAGAGCATCAGGTGAGCCCCGGCCAGTGTTCTCAGTGGTTAGAGCATCAGCCTGTGCACTAAAGAGTCTCAGGTTTGATTCCTGGTCAAGGGCATGTACCTGGGTGGTAGGTTCAATCCCTTGGCCCAGTCAGGGTGCATGTGAGAGGCAACTAATTGCAATCTATGTTTCTTTTTCACATCAATATTTCTGTTTCCCCCCCCCTGTTCTCCCCCACCCCCTGCAACCTACTCCCTCCCTCCTCTCCATTCTCTCTAAAAGTCAATGGAGGCCTAACCGGTTTAGCTCAGTGGATAGAGTGACAGCCTGCAAACTTAAAGGTCCCAGGTTCAATTCCAGTCAAGGGCATGTACTTTGGTTGTGGGCACATCCCCATAGGAGGTGTGCAGGAGGCAGCTGATCAACGTTTCTCTCTCATCGGTGTTTCTAACTCGCTATCCCTTTCCCATCCTCTCTGTAAAAAATCAATAAAATTTATTTAAAAAAATAAATATCAATGGAAAAAATATCCTCAGTGAGGATTAACAAAAAGTAAAAAGCAAGAGCATCAGGTGGAAACTAGGAAACCAAAGGCTCTGTCCTTGCTTTCATCTCACTACTTGCTTGGTGAGCTGAGGCGAGTGGCTCTCCCTCATGGGACTTCCCTTTCTTCATCTCTAAGATGAGGGAATTGGTGAGGCAGGTGAGGCAGAATTAAAGGTCTCTGATACTCTATTCTCTCACTCTGCCCTTCTCACTCCCGCCCCCCAGTCTCCCACCCCCCGATCTGGGCAGGCCATCACTCAGACCGTCCCAGAGAAGGGGCCCTGGAGAGCCTGACACATGTGGGTGTCACAATGTTGATGGAGTTTCTGAGAACACAGAGACCACCTTCCTCCAGAGTTGAGTGATTGTGTCGTGCAAGCAACTACCCATCCAAAGCTGTCAGTATCCTTCCTCAGCACCCAGCGCTCCCCTGACAGAAGAGGCTCCTTGGTAAAGGGAGGAAAACATTTAGCACGCACGTACTCTGTACCCGCCTGAGCAAAGCACTTTCTTACAGGTGAACTGTGTCCTCCCCTAAAAGACAGGTTGAAATCTAACTGCCAGGAAATGTGATCTTATTGGAGATAGAGTCCTTACAGAGGTGACCAGGTTAAAATGACATAATTAGGGTGGTCCTAATCCAATATGATTTGTGTCTTTAAAAGAAAGGAGAACTGGATATAGAGATGGACACACAAAGGGAAGAGGAAGGAGGACACAGGGAGAAGGCAGGTGCGTGACCGGAGGGATGCCTAAGAACACCAGGGATTGCTGGAGTTCGAAGGGACAAGAAAAGTTCCTCCCCCACGGCCATCAGAAAAAGCATGGCTCTGCCAACACCATGATTTTGGACTTGTAGCCACCAGGATTGTGAAGCAATAAATACCTCTTGTTTAAGGCCCCCCACGTCTGCAGTACTTTGTTACAGAGGCCCTAGGAAACCAATACATACTTTAATCCATTGCCATATGTAGCTCTCAGAACAACCCTATGTATAGGTGCTACTAGTATTCCCACTTGGCTGGTGGGTAAAAGGGGGTAGGCAGCTTGGGGTCCGTATGTGTGGGAACCACAACTGAACTCAGTCTGTAAGCACTTAGCTACTGTGCTCTATTGTCCCTGGTTGAGGGGAAAGAATGTGAAATAAGACCTAGACCTGCAGGGGTCTTTACTGTGTAATCCTGGGAAAGTATTCCACCTGTTGGACCCAAAGAAATGATGACATGGGTTCCAACCAGGATGATGGCCATGAGACCTGAAATAAATTAACAAAATAAAATGTATAGCTGTTGATGGAGTACACATGATAAGGGAGAGGAGGGAGTAAAAAGTCAGACAGTCCTCTATTCTGACTAACCAATAGCTGATGATTAGCCACCATAAGAACCACCATTGTCACCACTGCAGCCACTTCCTCCTCCTCTACCAACTTCAGGCCCACAGCCACAATGGTCACTCTAGCTCCAGTGCCTCTTCCTTCTCATTCCCACCCTCCACCCACACAGCACATGTAGTGGTGGCTTATTATGTGCCAGAGAGAGATCTTACCCCTATCTTACAGATGAGGAAACTGATGCTGGGGGTTAGGGAAGAGGGTTTAAAAAAAACATACAGCTAATATAAGAAGGACTTCTAGAATTAGGAATTCAAAGTCTCTAGCTATTCCTCATGTAAGCCTCTTTCTCATGCCTCCCTAAGGTTGGGATCAAGGGCATGATATTTCATTCCCAAAGAGAAGGAATGCTGATCTGAATGCTAAAGTCCAGGATGTTGTTTAGTGGTTCAGTGCCAGTGAATAGGCCTTCCAAAAGGACATGACAGGCTTCAATAGGAATGAATGGGCACTTTTCCGGTCTATCTCATTCACACAGTCTGGCTAATCCTCTCTTTCCCAAGGGGCTAGAGAAAGGAATGTCTCTTGGAGACTTTTTATCCTGAAAGAAAGTCCAGCCATGTCCTTTCCTCTTTCTCTGTCTCTAGAGTATCTATGACCCAGCCTGCAAAAGCCTGCAGATTTTGACATACACTCTTTTCCTCTGTGCTGCCCAGAGCATTGTTTGTCATACAAGAGCAGGGATTCTAGTTGGGGCATCAGATTAGAAACAGAGCAGATCTTCTAACCTGCCTCATTCCAAAACCAGTCAAATTCATCCAAGAATAGAGAAATGAATTCTCCACAAGGCCAGCTTGGTTCACTTTCAGTTCTATGCCAGGAGTGAGGTCCAAAACCACAGCAAATAAGCCAGATTATTCCCTTTGCTTTGCAGAAATCTCCTTAGAGACTAGTGGCCACCTGGGGACAGGAGAATCTTTTCACACATAACCAAACACCATCATGGTATCATCTTAACCTCACCATGACTTCTAATAGTGGTATGATCCAGGGAGACAGAAAATACAGTAAAAAATGAGCAATCTTGGTGATGGATGATGATGGGAGTGGAGGTTAAATTTAATTTTGAAATGTCAGTGGACACCTATTAGGTAGATGAATAACCAGGAGCTCAAGGAGAATTCTAGGTTGGAATTATAGATTTGGCCAGGAGTATATAGATGGTGGGTGATATCATGTAAGAAGATGCAGTTTCATGGGGACAATATATATATATAATAAGAATTAAAAGCTATAAGAACATAATCCTGAGGAACAGCTACCTAACCTTTCTGATCCTTGTTTTTTTGGTCTGTAAAATGAGGATTGAAAATATTTCCCCTCTCATAATGTGGTTGTGAGGATTGCATGAGCTAATCCATGTAGACACTCAGTAGTGTCTGGCTTATAAAATGTACTAAGTAAGTGTTAATGGTTAATAATATTATTATTCCACTAAGATGTTTAGAATGAGAAAGGTAGGGATAGAAGCTGATAAAAAGTGCAGGTAGTTAGAGGAGTAACCATGTGATGGCCTCTATTTTTCCTGTGAAGAGAATGGCAAAGCTACCTTTCAACAGTGAAGGCAAGGTGATGAGATTGGAGGCATGGAGATAGTCATGAAGATTGGTCAAAGCTTTTCTGAGCTGCCTAGCCAGTTTTGCTCAGTGTATAGAGCATCAACCTGGGGACCAAAGGGTCCTGGGTTCAATTCCAGTCAACTGGTTGCAGGCTCCTTCCTGGCCTGGGCCCTGGTTGGGGTACGTGCAGGAGGCAACTAATTGATGTGTTTCTCTCATATCAATGTTTCTCTCTGTCTTTCCTTTCTCTTCCACTCTCCATAAAAATAAATAGGAAAATATCCTCAGGTGAGAGTTAACTAAAAGAATAAAAGAGCTTTTCCGAGCAACGAAGGACTAGGGACAGGTAAAAGAATCATTGGACCATGTTAGGTAGGCAACTGAGATGAGCACCTCTACGTTTGTAGAACTAGAAAAATCATAATGCCAGGTGACTCTTCTATAGCATCAGCAGCCCTGATGGGGATGAGCCAGGCCTAAGGGTTAGCACAGTTGACTTATGAAATAGCCAAGAGGTTTGGGAGCTGAGAGCACAGATTGTCAAGCAGATGAGGTGGGTTGCTCTGCAGCCCACATTCCTAGGATAGGAGGTAAAGCTCTGAGTACTTTATACCAGTGTTTTGACCTGGAATCCTGGAGGCAACATCTTCCATCCCCAGCACATATTCAACACTTCCTTTGCCTCCACCCATCCTAATTTAATTTTTTCACACCACACCGTGAGGTCTGTGGAAGGAGGATGGCACCATATCACTCTGCACATTGTCAGTTTGGTACTTCTAGTGATGCATATTGGGTAAAAAAAAAATGGGCATGGTGCCAGGTTGCTTATGTTCAAATCCCAGTTCCATCATTTACAACTTGTGGGACCGTGTCTAAGTCATTTAAGATTGCTAAGCTCCCTCAGGTACTGATCAGGGATTCAACCTACTTCACAGAGAAGTTTTAAGGTTTAGATAAAATAACCCACACAAAAGGCTTAGCACAGTACCTGGCCATAACAAAGACCTCAATAAGTGTTATAGTAAATGCAATGGTTTTTCAAATCAGCAAGTGGCATGTTTGCTTGCGGTGTTGGATCAGACCAATTCTAACTCAAAAGGGAATATAGCAAGATAGAGTTAATGGTAGAGTTGAAAGAAGGCACAAAAAACTATGAGGCCACACAGCAAGCTCAAGGCAGGCCTCCCCACTGAGCGCTGCCTGGGGAAAGGCTGCTTGCCCGGGCCTCCGAGCCCAGACATCTTCTCCAGCATAATTGAGAAATATGTTCCTCATGCATTCCTAATTGGAGGATAGCAGATGGCAGGAGCATTTGTTTAATAAAATATGTCTATTCGATTAAATGGGGCCATTGGGGATGTAGGACTTTAATATCACCTCACTGCTTCCCTGCTTTTTGGAGACCAGGGCAATTTGGGGGATTTTTAACAAACTTGGATTAAAGTTTGGAGAGGAAACAATGATAGTGGAATCATCTAGAAATCCAAGCTTTGGAGTTTCTGGCTCTGTCTACATTTCCATCTGTGACAAAGAACCATTGCATTGAGTGTCTCTTGTGTGAGCTCTGGGCATGGGTGGAGCACAGAATCAATCAACCAATCTGTTTGTGAGCCAAACAAACTAAACTGATCGGGGCCCTCCACGCACAGGATGCAAGCAAGTTTCTTCTCTGTGCCCTGCTGATGCCAGTCCCTCTGGCTAAGATGCCTTTATGCCTATTTGCATATGCTCAAGGCTGTGTGCATGTGTGTTTGTGTGTGTGTGTCTTGTGTGTGTGCGCACGCACGCGTGCACACGCGCATGCTCCCACGCACAATGAACATAATCTCCGCCATGAAAATGTCCCTAATTTCTCTATCAGAGAAACAATACAAAAACCCTCAGAACACTTCATTTGAAGCTCCTTAATGACACATTACGTACTTCCTACTTTAAATTACTTCTGTTCCTGCCTAAATAAGACTTCAAGATATGTTGCTTCTCCTTACTCAAAGGTGAGGGTCATAGAGGTGGCTTACTCTCAACAGCCTTGACTATCAGGTAAGTTCAATGAGTTCACAAGAAATGAACAGAGGAAGGATATAGGGGAGAAAGCCCCAAATACCCTTTCCTGACTTTCTGCTCCGTCTGTATGTACCTCTATCACAACCAGGGAGGAGAAAGAGCTCATCTGACTTGTCCAGTCTCGAAACACTTTCTTCCCTTGGCTTCTGGGATAACACATGCTCCTTGTTTTCTTCCAGACTCACATGCTATTCTTTCTAAGTCTCCTTTGATGAATATTCCTTCTCTTCCAAGTTTCTAAATGTTGCGGTGCTCCAAGAGTCAGTCCTCAGATTTCTTTTTATTTCTCCATGTTCTCATTCCCTACATGATCTCTTCCAGTTCCACAACTTTAAACACTATCAGATGTTCTGAGACACCCAAATCTATAACTGGTTCTGATTATTCTATTGTGATCCAGATCAAATATCTAACTACCTACTCTACCTTCACATGAAATCAGAGATGTCGCTAAAATAGAATGATAAGCCGAAACCAGTTTGGCTCAGTGGCTAGAGTGTCGGCCTGTAGACTGAAAGGTCCCAAGTTCGATTCTGGTCAAGGGCATGTACCTTGGTTGTGGGCATATCCACAGTGGGGGTGTGCAGGAGGCAGCTGATCGGTGTTTCTCTCTCATCGATGTTTCTAACTCTCTATCCCTCTCCTTTCCTCTCTGTAAAAAAAAACAATATATATAATTATATAAATAAAATAAAATAGAATGATAGGTTTTACCCCCATCCCATATTACTATCCATCCATTTCTCAGGTCAGTAACCTAGAAGTCATCCTTTATTCCTCTGTTATCTTCATTCTCCCAATCCCATCCATTAGCAAGTATCAATTATACTTCTGGAATATATCCTGAATCTAATCATCTCCCCTGTTAACAACATGGCCCAAATCACGATCATCTCTTGCCTCAGAAATTGTAGCCACCTCCTTAGTGGTCTCTAGCTCTCCACTCTCAACCCCTTATAGTTAACCTTTGACACAGCAGCATCAACCAGTTAACATATCCCCATTGGAACCTGCCTGTGGCTTCCTGTCACACTTAGAACAAAATGTAAGGTCTCCAGTGAACTAACCCATCTATATCAGACATCACTCTTTCAACAATCTCCCTGCCATTACCACAGTTCAACCATGCTGGTCTTCTTTCTGTTACTTAAACACACTGAGCTCACTCTGTGGGAGGACCCCTGAACTTGCTGCTCTTCTACTAGGCACACTTTTCACGTGCCTGCCACTTTCTTATAATTCGCGCTCAACATTGTCCTCCCTTCCAGAGAGACCATCCCAGATCACCTTAGCTAAAGTATCTCAGTCCATATTATCTACCAATCTTATTTTCTTTTAAGCACATAATGAAACCTGAAGTATCTCATTTATTTACTTGTTTCCTTTTTTTTTAATCTCTGCTTATCAGAATGTGAGCTCCATGAGGACAGGGCCTGTGACTCTTGTTCATGCATGTGTCTGTAATGCTGGCAGAGAGTGGACAAAAAGGATGCATTTACTGATTGCCTGCCTAGGTTTAGATAATATGGCTAGACAAGGGAAGAACTTGGACTATGACCCAATACCTTGGCCTCTTAATGTGTTTCATCCTTAACTCCAATTACTTTCATCTCCATTCCTTCAGCCATGTACTCCTAGCCACACTACCACTGTCCCCTATTACTGATCCACACAAGACATTAAATTGAAATACCCCTCTCTATATCTACCCTCTTAGTTCCCCATGGCTCCAACCACACCTACACATCTTCCTTTTGAAAAGTCTGGCCTCTGGAATCTCCTCCATCAATCTCTTCCTATGTCTTCTTCCATAATACCCAACTGAAACGTTGTGGCCTATTATTTATTCAAGGTTCTGAATTATCTTTGTTCATCCAAAGCCTCAACCCTGAGTTAATCTGAGTTGGCCTTCCTTTCTCCTCCATCAGGGCATCTCTGTCTTCTGGGACAATTTCTAGTTGAGCAGCACTACACATCCACTGTCTCAAGTGTTTTTTGGCAATCTCCTGAAGTCTCCCCCATCTCCCACCCCCATTCATTGCTCTTTTCCATTCAACATAGGGAATGTTTCAAACTTTTGATATCCCAAACCACCTATTCCATCCATCACTCTTCCTGACTCCCACTCATAGTAGACAACTATCACCTATCACATCTATGACACTATTATCCTCTTGTTTTCCCATCACAGAGACAATGGAAGCTTCTGGATTTCATCTTCTTCTTCATTCTTATTGATTAACCCCTCCTTCTCCTGAATTGTCAACCCCTGCCTGCCTCTTCCATCCACTCCAACAGCATTTGGATATGGAAAAGTCTCTCCAGTCTCATTTTAAAAACACACACAAATAACTCTATCCTCATGTACCAGACATCTTACCTTTCCCCTCTCCTTTGGAGTCAAGCTCCCTGAAGGATTTATACACTAATGCTCACTACATTTTTACCTCCTTTTCTCCCATTGACCTTTTATCCTTCTGTAATATTACTCATGTAAAACCACTGTTTTCAAGAGTTACCCATGGCCTTTCTTGCTTAATCCAAGGGACACATTTTAGTCCATTTCTAAGACCAGTCCTTAACATCTGTGTGACACTGAACACGTGATCATCCTTCAAATAGCTTGTTCTTAGTTCCATGACACTGTAATCCTCTTGTTTTCCTCACACCCATCCAACTGCATCTTTTAAATCCTCTCCAGGTTTCCATTTCTGTGCCTGCACAGTGGATTTCCATGTCCTTAGGGTTTTATCCTTGGCCTCTTCTCTTCTTGCTGCATATTCACTTCTCTGTCCAAGAAATCTCATTTAATCACTTGACTTCAATTATCATATATATGCTGGTTCCACCCCAATCTGTATTTTCAACCTGGATATATATCTATTTATCCTATAAATGTCCTACAATAAAATAAAATTTAAAACATCTAAATTTAAAAATGCCCAAGGCTGAATTTACTTCCTTGTCCTTTTCCTTTTAATTTTTATTGGTTGGTTGATTGATTGATTGATTTTAGAGAGAAAAAGAGAAAAAACATCAATTTGATATTCTACTTATTTATGTATTCATTGGTTGATTCTTGTATGTGACCTGACTGGGGATTGAATCTGCAAACTTGGCATATTGGGATGATGCTCTAAATAACTGAACTATCCAGCCATGACCACTGCCTTTTCCCTTTTTATTTTATTTTTATTTTTTAAAAAATATGTTTTTATTGCTATTCAGAGCAAGAGGAAGGGAGAGGGATAGAGAGCTAGAAACATCGATGAGAGAGGAACATCATTGATCAGCTGCCTCCTGCACACCCCCTACTAGGGATCAAGTCTGAAACCCTGGCATGTGCCCTGACCTGGAATTCAACCATATCCTCCTGGTTCATAGGTCAGCACTCTACTACTGCGACACACTGGCCAGGCTACCTTCTCCTTTTACACGGAGGACCCATTCTCTTGGTGCATAGCTAGTCACCCCAACACAAGCTACCATCTTCCTGGACATTTTCAACTTCCTTACCAACTACATTTAATTTGTCATGAAATCCTTCTAATCCTGCTTTATTCTTAAATTCATCTATGCAGTTCAAATCCACTCAGCAAGTTTATGGAGTCAGCTGCATTGCTAGTCTCCTTTCTCCCAATGTTCTCTTCCTAAACAAGGAAGGCTGATCTTCCAAAGCACAATTTATAAGGCACATTACCAGGCCTTGAACCTTTCAGTGGTTCTGTAAAGATGTTAGATTAAATTCCAAATTTTTCTTCATGATATAGAAGATCATGATGCTTAACTCCTGTTTCTCTCTCCAGCCTCAATATGTCACTCCCCTTCATAAGCTGAACTCTAGCAAAACTAAGCCACTCTGTCTGCCTCTTTCATATATAGAATGTGCATGCTCTCATTTGCCTTCTGATATTTGCTCATCTTTTTTTGTTGCTCAGTTCCATCTTTTCCGATCCTTTCTCACATAGCCCTTATTCATTCCTTATGTCTCTGCTTAGATATCACTTCTTTTAAAAGCCTTTCCTGTTTCTTTGAGTTTGGATGCCTTTAAGAGTTCCCATAGTACCCTGAATTTATCCCTATCATAGCACTAATTACTCTGCTTTAATTGGCTCTTTGGGACAACTTTATTAAGGTATAATTTATGTACCATAAAACTCACCCATTCTAAGGTACCATTTAATAAAGTTTGGTATATTTACAGAGCTGTAGAACAATCCCCACAATCTAATTTTAAAACATTTCTATCACCCTTATTCCTAGCTCAAGTAACTTGGGGGAGGTGCCATGTTTTGTTGAGCTTCAGATCCTCGGGGCATAGTGTAAGTGGAATACCTGTCACCAAGTAAGCATTTGTTGAACAAATAAAAAATAAATGAAAGGAAAACACAATGCCCAAACCATGACATGTTGCATTTGTCTTTATCCGACACTGCAACCTAATTTTGAAGTTCTTCTCACTTTCATACTCATTCTCCGTCCTCTCTGACATTTCACTAACTTCCCCCATGTGGCAGTCACTGATGAATTTCCTCTGACAGAGAAAATAGGACTATAAAATACCCAGATGGCCAAGAGCAACAGCGGCATGCATTTATGGGTGATTCAAGCATGTCTAGACACTTATATTTGCCCAAAATGAAGTTAGTTTGTTCCCCAAACACTTGAGATTTCCTCCAGTACAATTCACCAGTATGGGTTAATGTAAAATGTCTGCTTCTTGGGTTTTGTCCTCTTTACTTTTCCTAAATTCTTCTAAATTCTTCAGACTGAGAGTCAAGAGACCTATGACTTGGCCATGATTGTCAACAGTTCACTAAGTGATGAGATAAATCAGTTCATTTCACTGCTCAGGAGTTTTCATAGAATATCCATTTTATCTTTCCCCATTCTGATTTAAGATGAAGGAAGCTAAAAGGCAGAACAAAGCACTTTAAAAACTAAAAAACAAACAAACATGCAAAAATAGATTAGAATTCACTATCATTTCTATGGTGTCTATCAATCACCTTACTTATCAGACACAACTGTGCTGATCTGAAATATTAATACTACCCCAAAGTAACATACAAACATACCAAATCCTTCATGCATGGAGCTGACACACTCTGCTAAAGGAAGGTTTCTGACCTTCCCTGGAGCCAAGCAATTCTAATGAACATCATTACATTGTTTCCGAAAACACTGGCAATTGGAAATAGAAACGAAAGGGCTGGAGGAGCCTCTAATGGCAAACACACTGAGAACAGGAAGATTGACAGCTGACAACGATGAGAAAAAATAGAAACACTGCCTGGCTAGTGTGGCTCAGCTGTTGAACATGGAGCCAGGAACCAAGAGGTCACCCCATTCAATTCCTGGTCAGGGCACATGCCTGGGTTGCGAGCTCAATCCTAGTAGGGGGCATGCAGGAAGCATCAAAACATGGATGTTTCTCTCTACTACCATCAATGTTTCTATCTCTCTATTCTTATCCCTTCCTCTTTCTCTAAAAATATCAATTAAAAAAACATATTTTTAAAGAAATAGAAACATTGTAAAAGCAGATATACGAACTCAGAAATTTATAGCCAAGAGATATTCAGAGTAGAGCTATGTGGTCCTTCCAACCAAATAAGTCCTACATAGCAATGTTCATGATGATAATTCTGAATCATCAGAAGACTCAATTGCCTGAGCATCACTTTGAAAGAGAGAATATGTGCATTTTTCAAACACAAATTAACTCCTATTAAGTCGTAATACAGAAATGAAATCAGAAATTATATTGATCTCTAAGTTACCAAATTAATGTTTTAAGCTAACAACAGGTCATTGACACTTCAGGTTATACCCAAGACTACTCCTGAAGCGTCTTTACTATATTGTCTACTCTTTTAAGATGAGAATATTCTTCAACCCTAGTTGAGAAACAACCCTTTTCCTAGAGACCACAAAATTATTTTTAAAAAGACAACCTATAAAATGTATCAGGTCTATGTCAGATGATCAAGGGACTCATTTCAGAACATATCATAGAACTTCCTACAACTTAATACAGTTTGTAATTGCACATTTATGATAATCTCCTTCCTTCCTTTCTTTCTTTCTTTTTTTTTCTTCCTTCCTTTCTTCTTTTTAATCCTCACTTGAGTATATTTTTCCATTGATTTTTAGAGAGTGGAAGAGAGAGAGAAAGACAGAGAAAAATATCAATGTGAGAGAAACACATCAACTGGTTACTTCCCACACCAGCCCTGACTAAGGACCAGGCTGGGGAGAAGCCTGCAACTGAGATACGTGCCTTTGATCAAACTAGAACCCAGGACCCTTCAGTCCCCAGGCCAATGCTCTATCCACTGAGCCAAACTGGCTAGGGCCCTGCTTTATTTCTGTCTTCCCACAGCTTCATATGAGCAAAGATATGTGTTTTGAACCTGCCATGCTTATCTCCAAAGCCTAGACTAACGCCTGGCATATAGAAATTGCTCACTGCATTATACTGCTGTTGAATGAATTAATGCCATTGGAAATGTCCCACCCACCCTATGTGCAGCATGATACAGTAGAATTTCTTCACTGTCCAATGAAGATAACCCTAAAGGGTAGCAAACCCTGAGAGAGTGGCACAATATTTTATTTTTACAGACACGAGAATTGTGCTAAAGAGAAAGAAAAGTGTGCACCAACTGCTTTCTGCCAACTGAGAGATGGACCATTAATTCATTTCCATGTGCTTGCTACTCTCCCGTATATGGAAAGAAACTGATATACACGTGTCTGAAGATTTCAAGTAGGTTTTCTAAATTATCTGTGGGAAAGTTCTGTTTACAGATGCTGAGACAGGAAGGACATTGCACTGCTAATAAGGGAGAAAAAGCGAGATGGGTAAACAGTTTTTTCCTAGAAATCTCTGCCTCTGGGCATTTGGTCCACTCGCAAAATTGTTTACAAGACATTTTCAAAGTCCTTGGGGATGGTTTCGGCTCAATTAAAACCTGATTATTTTGTCCCTAGGATCTGAAGTGAGCTATAAAAGTAATAGAATTGACTTTGTCAGGTTTCATGTTTCCTCCCTTCTCCAACTCAAGAAATTAACTCCTCATCAGACTGACAGAGTCATTGCATTAGGCTTGTCCTCATTATAAATTTGTGCCCCTCCATAACTACCCTTCTAATGAGACCATAGTCGAGAATGTTGACAAGTCTTTACTCAGTGCAGTGACTATTACATAATACACACTCATTTGTTGATAAAAAGATGATGGATGGCCAGATAGATAATCATAGTTATAATCATAACCCTGGTAGTAGAAGTTATCAATATTCCTAAGATACCGATGAGTGATATATCATTCACAGCAGCAGTATCCACTATTTACATGTAACTAGTGTTATGAAATTATGAATTAGATATCCATACACCAAAAAAAAACCTCAGCCACTAGTTCACATCTCATAAAAATTAACTCAAAATGAATCAAGACCTAAATAAACTTAAATCTATAAAACTCATGGAAGGAAGAAAATCTCTGTGATATATAAATAAGGCAATGATTTCTTAGATACAATACCTAAAGCATATCTACAAAAGAAAACTCAATAAATTACACTTCATAAAAATTCAAAACTTCTACTTTACATAAGATTATTTAGAGGATGACAAGATAAGCCATGCCTGGGAGAAAATATTAGCAAAACACTTATCTGACAAAAGGCTTGTGTCCAGAATCTATTAAAGAATTTTCAAAACTCAACACTAAGTACAGAAGTGACCCAATTTAAAAAATGAGCAAAAGGTTTGAAAAGATACTCCACCAAAGATATGTTGATGGCAAATAAACATAAGAAAAGATGCTCATAACATCAGTCATTAGGGAAATTCAAATTAAAGCTACAATGAGAGAGCATGACATACCGATTTAAATAGTTCAAGACTGACCATATCACATGCTGGTGAGGAAGTAGAGAAACTGAAATCCTCATACATTGCAGATAGAACGTAAACTGTTACTGTCACATTGGAAAACAGTTTGACAGTCTCTTATAAACATACATTTCTCATATGACCAGCATTCATGCTCCTAGATATTTATCCAAAAGAAATGATGACTTATATTTATCTAAAATTTTCTACACTACGTTTATATCTGTTTTATTCATAATTGCTTTATACACAACAATATCAATGTCCTTCGGCTAGTGAATGAATAAACTGTGTTATGTGGCTATTCAGCAATAAAAAGAAAATAAATACCCATATCTATAATAATGAAAGGGTAATATGCTAATTAGACCAGACATCTTCTGGACATCATTCCAGCTGTCCTTCCTGAAGAAGCTGAGGCCCGAGGGAAGCAGCCCAGGTGCCAGGTGCCTGCCCGTCACCAGAGGAGGGAAGCCTATGTCCCAGGTGCCGGAGAGAAGCTGGGGCTGGCAGCTGTGGGGGAAGGAAGGCCTATGCTCGCATGCATTTTCGTGCATCGGGCCTCTGTATACATATAACATGGAGTGATCTCATTAATTATGCAAAGAGAAAGACAGACCCAAACAACTACCTAGTGCTACTGTATGGTTCCACTCAAATGACATTTTGGCCCAGCTGGTGTGGCTCAGTGGTTGAGCATCAACCCTTGAGCCAAGAGGTCACCAGTTTGGTTCCTAGTCATGGCACACGCCTGGGTTGTGAGCTCATTCCCCAATAGGGAGTGTGCAGGAGGCAGCAATCGATGTTTCTCTCTCAGTGATGTTTCTATCTCTCTACCCCTCACCCTTCCTGTCTCAAAAAGCAATAAAGACATATTAAAAAATAATAAATGACATTTTGAAAAAGACAAATTAAAAAAAAACACAGGAAATAGATCAGTTTCTGCTGGATCTAGGGTTAGGCACAGGTTTGACTAGAATGAGGAAAATGTGATGAAACTGTTTTGTATCTTTTTTTTAATATATTTTATTGATTTTTTTTTACAGAGTGGAAGGGAGATGGATAGAGAGTTAGAAACATCGATGAGAGAGAAACATCCATCAGCTGCCCCCTACCGGAGATGAGCCCGCCACCAAGGTACATGCCCTTGACCAGAATCGAACCTAGGACCTTTCAGTCCGCAGGCTGACACTCTATCCACTGAGCCAAACCGGTTTCGGCCTGTTTTGTATCTTGATTATAGTTATTGTTACATAACTCTATAAATTCACCAGAACTCAAAGAACTATATGCAAAACATGAGCAAAATCTATTCCAGTCTAGAGTGAATATATGTTGCATTCTAAGAAAACCCGCAAAAACATATAGCTAGAAATGTCTTTAAAACCTTTAGACCCTGGGGGGGGGGGCAGGATTGTGGTATGCCTGGGAGGGGGGGCCATGGGGAGATATGTATAAAAAATTAATAAAAATTAAAAAAAAACCTTTAAAGATAATAATTGTGAACATTTGTTGAGTCCTTACTATGTGACTGGCAGGCAGGCACTGTGCTTAGGGCTTTTTGCACTTTATCTCGTTTAACCTCACACCAACTTTTTGAGGCAGGAACGAACTATCGTAGGTTTTGGCAAAGAAGGGCCAAAGCATCTTTGCTCTGATCTCAGGTCACAGCCCAGGTAATGTGTCTAGATACCTCATTCTGCTCCATCACCCCACTCCCCTTCATCCCACCAATGAAGGCAGGAAACCAAACTGGGAGCCAATGCCCAGGCTCAGCTCCACCAACACGCTGTGTGAGCATAAGCAAGTGCCAAACTTCTCTGTGGCTCCTTATTTCAAAATACAAGTCTCTGGAAAATATGATTTCTCAGCTTCCACTTCATCCTCATTGAGGAATCTATGAAAAGCTTTTAGTCACTCGCTGCCCGGAAAGACTGACATGTCTGACCTATCCACGCTCTTGACGTGACCTGTGGGGTCCTGGTGTGAAAAATTCCACCATTAGTTCTTTATTCCTTAAGATGAAGGCGCAGAGGCTATAGACTAGATAACGCATATAACGTAGCCCTTGGAGTCTGGGCGTAGGCCCGGAGATTGCTCGAGTAGCTCACAGTGTAGCAGATGAGACAGAGAGATGAACAACCAGCAATGACTGTGTTTTACGTGGCACATTAAGCTCTTTGCTGTGAAACAGGGACATTTGGAGGGATGGGCAAGAGCGTGGGCTCTGGAGACAGGGAGAGCTGGGTTTAAAGCTCCTCTTCATCCTCAGTTTCCTCATCTACAAAATGGGACAACAGAACGATGCCCGGGGCTGCTATCTGCCTAACTGAGGCACTCCCAGCAAAGCACAGTGAAACCCTGTACTGTGTCATGATTAGTCTTGCTCACAACTGTCACTATGCTATTAAGAAACTGGACAAGGTGCACATTCTTCCGGAGTCAAAGAGGAAGGGAGAAAGCCATGCTCAGAGAAGATAAATAAGTTGCTCAAGGTCAAATAGGCTAATAGGTCATGATGATCACATCGTAAGCTATATAGATGCTGTGCACCTGAAACCACTATAATATTATATGTCAACTATACTTCAATAAGAAATAAAATGAAAGAAAAAAGAATATTCCACAGAGCAGAATAGCACTTGAACAGGAGATTTGGCTGAATGCTTTATTATCCATGAAATTCTGCAAGTCTCTGACCTTGTAATATAAGCTGTGGCCTTCATATTACTTTGAGATCCCCTCCCATCAGCAGCTATAAATAGGAGTTGGCAAGAACTATAACCCCCTCCTCTCCCATGCCATGGGGCACGGGGGGGTGGGGGGGCTCCTCTTCAAGGCTGATCTCTTCATCTTTCCTTAGGGTACAGACTGTTCCCACAGGAATTATGACTGCCCAGAAATGATGCTGCATTTGGCACTACCTTCCCTTGTGTATTATCTTCCCTTCCTCACTGGAGACATCTCTGGCACAGTCTGGAATTCCACTTGGTGTGACTTTTTCTTCTTTGTATTTGCTCCCTCTCAACGTAGCTATATAATTAACAATTATATAATGCTTGAAGCCCATCTGGGATTCCATACCAGTGGTTCTCAAACCAGGGTTGATCTGCCCCCACTCCGCATGCCCCGGGGACCATCAGCAATGTCTGGAGACTCTCTGGGTGATCACGCTGGGAAGAGGCCGGTGCTGCCCTCCAGTAAGTGGAGGCTGAGGACGCTGCTGCCCCACCTGCAATACACAGGACCTCCTCCCACCAAGAATTTTCTGGCCCAGGTATTACGCTCAGCAAAGTGAGCCAGTCAGAGAAAGACAAGTATCTCATGAGCTCCCTCATAGGTGGAATCTAATGAACGAAATAAACTGATAAACAAAATAGATCCAAAAACACAGAAGCAGGCAGGGAACAGACTGTTGGACCTCAGAGGGAAGGCGGAAGAGGGTGGAAGGTGAGTGGGAGGTCAACCAAAGCACTTACATGCATATATGCATAACCCATGGACACAGACAGAAGGGTGGTGAAGACTTGTAAAAGGGAGTGAGGTGGAGGGAGTGCCTAAAAGAGGTCAATGTGGGGGAAAGGGGAACATATATAATGCTTTCAGCAATAACAACTTTAAAAAAAGAAAAAGAGTTCTCCGGTCCAAAATGATAATAGTGCCGAGCTGGGAAACTGCTCTACGGTGATAAAAGCACCCACCCGGCTCTTGGTTCATTTGGTTCTTGTCACACCCTTGGGATGAAAGCCAAGTCAGTGTCCACATTCATCCCCAAGGGTCTCCTTACAACGAGGAGGAGACAGAGAGACACTCCCACTACCACGCCGAGGAAACCGAGACCCCAGGAAACGAAGGGATGGATGGCCTATGGCTACAGACGAAGGTGGTGGCAGAGGCAAGAACTGGATTTGCTGACATCCAACACTGCCTCCCTGTCGGCGCATTTTTAAGAAATGTGTTAAAAAGTCTCCCGCCTCTCGCAGATGAGTGGCACCAAGCCAGAAAACCTTAAAGTGGCAATTAAATATATTTTCTCAAGATCCTTATGAATTATTTAATGTAATTCTATCATCTCCGGGAAAGAAACAGAGGCCCATGCCACGGAGTAGATACATTTTAGAGCGAAGGATGCCAGACTCTTTCCCTTCTGTTCTCCCATCAAGCAGGCTTTGGCCACTGCGCTGGAGGGCATGGGAAACCTGTGGTCTTTGTGGGTGTTTGTTTAATGGGAAATATACAGAGGGCGCTAGAGAGACACCAACTCCAGCATCAGAGGGAGGCACAGGGGCCAGGCACTGGGGGCCTGAGAGAGTTGGAAGGGACAAAAGGGGCTCAAGAGAGAAAGTAGGTTAGATGGAAATGAGGACTCACAGAAGTAGGAAAAGAGAAAGAGAAAAAAGAAGGGGAAATTATACCTTTCCTCTATGTTTAGGGATTCCCATGTGCATTCAAGTCTCTTGAGTAAGGAAAAAAGAAACTCTGTCATACAAACTCAACTGAAACTGTACTTTAAAACCCTTTATCTCATTATTTTCTAACTATAAATATAATGGGTGCTTATTATTTTTAAAATGAGTGTAGAAAACGGTAACGTAGAGACTTTTCCTAGTTTCTTGCTCTCTTGAGATAAAACCGTTAGCAGCATAATCTATGTTCTAAGTCTCTATTCTAGTCTCTATTCTGCATTATAAGCTATTAACTTTGCTGTTTTACAAAAATGATATCCACACAAAATGTGCAGTGTCTTGATTTTTCACTTGGGACGGATCTGGATATACTTTCACGTTGGTACACAGAGAGCCATTGCATTCTCCTTCCTGTGCACACAGTATTCTATTGTTTGGATATATCATAATTTACTAGCAATCAATACTCATTTTCAATTTTCCGTGAGACTTACATATAATAATCCCTACAAATGGGGTTACTATGCAACTCCATGGAATTATACACCAGTACATATATGATCCAAAGGTGATAGTCAAATTGCCCCCAATGACTTGAATCAAGAGTAACTCCTCCCAAATGGATATTCTAAATTAGTAGACAGCTTCACTTGAAGCAGTCCTCTGATTCGTCCTCGCTCTCAGGACAGGTCTCCCAACCTTTTCTCTACTGGCAGCCCCGCATTTGAGTTAATCTCTGTGATTCTCCTGGTGTCAGCATCTAGAATAAGAAGGTTGTGTGGAAGGAAAATGAGTGTGAAGTGAAGATCCCAAAGTTTCATTAGCTGCTTTCAGCTCCTTCCTTGTTTCTGCTGATCTCACCTAAACAGGTTCTGCCAAATATGCACGTTGGCAGACTGTGCCAACTGGTGAAAAATGAATGAAGGAGGACAGCTAATTAGGAGATCAAATAACTGGAGAGCTGAGCAATGCAGGCCTTCTGGGCTGTTTCACTGCCCCAAACCGTCTGAATACATCAGGAGCCTGGCCTTCCAGGGATGGCTCTCTGCACTTTGTCCTGAAAACCAAAGCAGAGCTCTGAACTAACACCCCAGTAAAAGAAAAAGAAAAGAAGAAAGAAAGAAAGAAAGAAAGAAAGAAAGAAAGAAAGAAAGAAAGAAAGAAAGAAAGAAAGGAAGGAAGGAAGGAAGGAGGAAAGAAAGAAAAGAAAAGAAAAGAAAAGAAAAGAAAAGAAAAGAAAAGAAAAGAAAAGAAAAGAAAAGAAAAGAAAAGAATAAGAGATCACCCGTCTCCAAATGTTTACCCTGAACAGAAGGGCCCTGGGCGAGTCTTCCTGAAAGCCTGTTCGCTGAATCCCGAAGCCCATGATGCGCTTTAGGGAATAAAAGACTTGTTCAAAGAACTTGGCAAACACCACACACTTTATTCCCCTCTTAGGTATTCACAAAGCATATTCACAATCCAGAGTCTATGAGGAGGCTTTAAGAACCCCCCTGCTGCCAAGAAACTCGTTTAACATATTAATATTCCAAGCTACTCACTTGGGAGACATGGCCATTGCCAAGTTCCGCCTCCATCCTTCCCATCCGACCCTCTCGAGACTCTGCTCAAGAAATGAACACCGTTTGGTAGAACATCCTCTACTGCCACTTTCCGGTAAAGTATGATGCTGATCATTGGACTGTTAGAGCGGGCGTGTCAATAACACAGATGTTCAATCAATACTCAAAACCTATTTACTTAGTGCCTATCAGGGGTCCAGCAGTAGGAATATAGTAGCGTGCAACGAAGTCCCTATTTTCTGGTCCAATTCTTGGGATAGTCTAATCTGCACACCTACTATCCCCACTCTGATCTACATCAAAACATCCTCAAAGCTGCAAGGAGCTGGGTAGGAAACACTAGAATTACTGATGTTCCTGAAAAAAAAAATTTAAAAAAAGGAAAGTCACCAGAAAGAGTGCTCTCCTGTGCTCTGAGTTACGATGAGAAGTCTAGTGGGAAGGTAGGTTAGCTCTATCAACATGACATTTCAGTGTAAACAAAACACAGGAATTGTGCGTACTTTGCCAGACTCTTCTTATCTGTGAAATGATGTGAACACACAAACCTGGAGAGCCATTTTATTGTTAAAACACCAGAACTGTATGATATGTTTCTGAATGGTGTCCTGGAAACCATCAAGGTGTGGATGTTGAATTCATCGTGTCTGCCTGTAAGAAATGGGCTACAAAACTAAGAACTGAGGCAAATGCTTCATGGCTTCTGTATAAAAAGGAATGGGCTCTCAGAGTTTATCAGTCAGAGTGTAATTCTCATATTGACAATCTCTTTATAGGGCAATTTGTGAATAGCCATCAAATTTTATTCTAATTTTTAAAATATATTTTATTTATTTTTTTATTATTTTTTTTTACAGAAAGGAAGGGAGAAGGATAGAGAGTTAGAAACATCAATGAGAGAGAAACATTGATCAGCTGCCTCCTGCACACTCCCAACTGAGGATGTGCCCGCAATCAAGGTACAAGCCCTTGACCGGAATCAAACCTGGGACCCTTCAATCTGCAGGCTGATGCTCTATCTACTGAGCCAAATTGGTTAAAGCTTACTTTAATTTTTTAATCTCTCAAATGTTCATTGCATGCACCACTTGAACCAAGAGTTAATCCCTGAGTTCATTCCAAAAATATTGGGTGCCTACTGTTGGAGATGCTAAAGATATGGCAGTGAAGAAAACAAGATTTGCCCAGCTGGGATGGCTCAGTGGTTGAGCATTGACCTATGGACCAGAAGGTCACGGTTCCATTCCCCGTCAGGACACATGTCCAGGTTACAGGCTCCATCCCCAGTGTGGGGATGCAGGAGGCAGCCAATCAATGATTCTCTCTCATCGTTGAAGTTTTTTCTCTCTCTCTTTCTCTCTCTTCCTCTCTGAAAACAATAAAGATAAATATATTTTTTAATAACAAAATAAAGCACACATGGTTTCTTCCATTATGGCACTTCCATTCTATTGGGAGAAAGTCACACAACAAACCAACTTGTTAAACTATAATATTTCCAGTGATGATAAATTATGCAGAAAATAAATCAGGTTTAAGGGAAGGGTGAGTGTCAAGTTGGGTATTTAGGGAAAGGCACTCTGACCAAGTGAAAACCCAGCAGATGCCTGGAGGGAGGGAGGGCATGAGCTATGTGGGTGCCTGAGGAAAGGGTGCTCCAGGGATGGGAACAGTGCACTTGGCATCTTAAGGAACAGAGTGCACTTGGCATCTTAAGGAACAGAAATGAGGTCAGCATGGCCAGAGCAAAGTGAGATAACTCAGAGAGGTAACAGAACCCAATGGGTCCAGGAGTCACAAATCAGATTACACAGACCCTCCAAGCCAGAGGAAGGACCTTGATTTTACCCCAAGGGAGGTGGGAAGTTCTGAGCAGAGAGTGCAGTTTAAGGCTTTAGAGAAACTCTTTGGCCTCTTACATGGACAAGAAATAGTAGACGAGCAATGCAGAAGGAGAGAGACTAGTTAGGAGCCACGGAAATAATCCAGGGACAGCAGGACTATGGTCTGGACCAGAGTGGTAGCCATGGAGTGGGAAGAACTGAGCAGAACTGGGGACAGGATTTGTTGATCAGATTTTCTGATAGTTTGGATGTGAATAAAAGAAAGAGAGGCAGCAAGGATGATACACAGTTTCTGGCCTGAGCACTGGAAGGCTGGAATCCCATTTACTACAATGGGGAGAGCTCTGAAGAAACAGGTTTCAAGGGGTGGATACAGGCAAATTAGGAGTTTGATTTGTGACTTGACTTTGAGAAGCATTCTAGACATCTGAATGAAGTATTAAATAGGCAAATTAATACACAGTTCTGGAATCAGGGCAGAGATCAGGCTGAGAACAAATATTTTAGAGTTGTAATTGTATGTTATTGCCCACCACAAAACCAAGCAAAATTGTCTAGGGAGTAGATCCAGGTTGAACAGAAAAGAGGGACATACTCTAAGAATTCATTTTACCCATATATTCGTGAATATTTGAAAGGTGGCATATATATGACAGCATATAAGTAGGAATATTATTAAGCAAATAATTGAAAGCAATAAAAATCCACTGATACAGAACTGAAAAAGTACCCCGCCAGAATGGAAGGCCACTCTGGTTTGAGCATCAGTCTATGAACCAGGAGGTAATGGTTTGATTCTGGTCAACATTGATGTTTCTGTCTCTCCCTTCTTCTCTGAAATCAATAAAAATATACATTTACTAAAAAAAAAAAAAACTGAAGAAGTAAGTAATGCACAAGGTTACAGTGGAATATTACCCAGTAGTCATTCACAAAATGAGGCCGCCTTCTGCTAGCATCACACTGACAGGTAAAAAACCGAATGCTTTCCCCCTAAGGTCAGGAGCAAGCATAGATATCTACTCTCGCCACTGTTATTCAATACTAAGGCAAGAAAAAGAAATAAAAGTCATACAGATTGGAAAAGAAGAAATGAAATTTTCCCTATTTTGCAGATGACCTGATTGTCTAATGTAGAAAATCCCAAGGAAATATCCTAAATAATAAAAGTGTAGTATGCAAATTGTCCCCTTGACTGAGAGGTCATCCAGGAGTTCAACCAGGGGTACATTGATTCCCTCTCATCACTAATGTTTCTAGCTCTCTTTCCCTCTCCCTTCCTCTCTGCCATCAATAAAAAGATAATAAAATAAAAAGAGAAATGGCGACATCACCAAATGCTGGTGGAATAAGTGAATCACTCATGCATTGCTGGTGGGGATGTGCATAAGAGAGACCTAGGGTTGTAAGGGAAGGGAGACCAGCTCTGGGCAGGCTGGTCCAGGAGCTGGCAGTAGCAGTTTTCTGTGGGGAGGGAACCAGGCAACAGGAACAGAAGGGAAAACATATTTCTCATTTCACCTTTTGGATTTTGAGCCATGGCCATGCATTTATTACCCATGCTCCCAAAGAAATAACTAATTAATTTTTAAATAAAAATATGTTGTTTCTGAATGAAAATTGGTAAGCCTGAACAATAAAATAACACAGAACTAATCAACCAGCATATATTTTAACTGTCCCGTAAGAGAGATATACAGATACTAATAATGCATGCATTTTACAGAGCATTGGGACTCACTGCTAAAGATTATCTTATTCCATTCATATATGAAACATTAAGAAACCTTAGTAAAGATGCACAGGGCTGTATGTCTAGTCCAGGCCAAAGCAGCTCTGCCACCAGAGAGGAACATTTATACCCGGGAAATGGATAACTGCTATACCTTTTGTTTGGTTTTAGATGCATCCGAGAGGAAGGATGAAAACTAAGTTCTACAAAACCCTCATGTGCCAGCCATTGTGCTGAGCACTTTTCATAAATCTGCTTCTTTTATCCTCACCATAACCTTGTAGTTTAAATATCTTTAATCCTGATTTTGCAGAAAAAGAACTCGGGGATTGTGGTGATAAACAGCATGACCCAGGTCACAAAGATATGATATGACAGAGGTAAAATGTAAACCCAGACTGCTCTGCCTTTACAGCCAATATTCTTTCCACATCACCAGGGTCATGTTTTACTGAGATTGTGAGCATACTACTGGTACATTCTTCTATGCATTCATCCGAGTCTGCTTTGACCTCCCATACTTGCAGATATGTAAATATCAGAGCAGGGAGGATCCTAAGATATAAACTATCTTGTCTAATCTGGTCATTTTATAAATGAGGAAACAGACACCTACAGAAGCAGAGGGACTTCCCTGGGCCTCATAGCTGATGAAAGACTTGGGGCCCACATTCATGTCCTTGGTTTTAAACTCTCCTAGAGAAACTACTACCAGCAAGATGCAATAGTAAATCAAACCAAACTTGAAACACAGACCACAGGCTGAGCTATTCAGAAACCAGAAAAGAAAAGGGTGGAGCAAGAAGTATTTAAAAAGAAACCACAACAGCAATTGAGCTTTACAAATCACAACAGACAAAAATCAATCTTTATTCACCATCTAAAACTGAATTCGATATCTCAAAGGGGCAAGCATAGACACACACAACACCATCTAGGAAAACAAACTCCAAAAAATCAATTCTATTTCATGCATTTGTATGCTGGGAAATATATTACTCCACGGAGATGGTGACTTTGATTTTGACTTGGTTTTGAATAAGACTTTGAAAAGTGGTCATCAGTTAAACTGAGACATGAAACCATACAACCTTACAGCCCATTCCTTCATTCTGCAAATAAAGAAACTAGGACTCGGGCCTGAACAGCGTGGCTCAGTACTTGAGTACAGACCCATGAACCAGAAGGTCATGGCTCTATTCCCAATTAGGGCACATGCCAGGGTTGTGGGTTTGATCATAACTGGGATGCATGCATGTGGCAGCTGATCAAGGATTCTCTCCCATAATGGATGTTTCTCTCTCTCTTCATCTCTGAAATTATTAAAAATATATTAAAGAAAAAAATAAAGAAACTAGCACTCATGTGAGGAAACCAAGATGGCGGCATAGGTGAACACCTAAACTGCTGCCTCCCACAACAATTTCAAAACTACAACTAAAAGACAGACTGGACATCATCCAGAACCACAGAAAAGCTGGCTGAGTGGAATTCTACAACTAGAATGAAAGAAAGGGGCTCACAGAGACTCAGAAGAGCTGCAAAAATCTGAGGTACAGAAACGCACGCATGGAGAGGACAGGGTGGAGTACCTGGCTGGCTTCCTCTAGCAGGAGGGAGATGGAAACTCCCGACTGCACTGCACTCCATTTCCAACTGCACTGAACCCCAGTTCCGGGCAAGATTCATATGGGGGGAATCTGGACTGTTGAAAAAATGGAGGAGTGCATGGAAACTCAGGGGAGCCACAAAAAGCAGATATTTGGAGGTGCATGTGCCAGTGTACGCAGAGAGAAATGATTGCTGATAGTGCCGCTGGCTTTCTTTAGCAGGAGGAAGGCGGAATCTCCCAGCTGTGCTGAATTCCATTTCCAACTGCACTGAACCCCAGTTTCGGGCGAGACCCTGGAGACCCAAACTCATATGGGTCTCCAGAGCACATGAAAACTCAGTGGAGATACAAAAGGCAGAGGTCTGGAGGTCGTGAGTGTGAGTTGCAGTGATTATGGAGGGACATTGAGACCCAGGTGCCTCATAGGGCAAGGCTGACAGGAAGCCAAGGCTGTTTGCTCAGCCCTGAGACTCCGCCCCATCCAAGCTAAGCACAGAGGCTTTTGCAATCTTGCAAGTCTTGTATCATAAGGCTGACTCCAGCACAGAAATCCTTCTAGCGTAGACACAGCTGATCCTCACAACCAATTGGCTTGGAGGTCAATTCCCCCCACTGATACCAGCAACAATTAAGACTTAACTACAACAAGGCTGTACACAGAGTCCACAAAGGGGTGCACCAAGAGAGTTTACCTCAGGTAACTGGGAAAGCAGAGCTATTGGGCCATATAAAGCACCTAGCACACAAAGCTACTCTACCAACTCAGGGAAGCGGCCAAAATGCAGAGACAAAGAAACAGACCACAAATGAAAGAAATGGAGGAAAGCAAATGACTGGATATAGAGTTCAAAACCATGGTTATAAGGTTTTTCAAGAATTTCCTAGAAAAGATGGATAAATTTAGCAAGACCCAAGAGGAGATGAAAAAGGACCAATTAGAAATTAAATATACGCTGACTGAAATAAAAAATATTATACAGAGACCTAACAGCAGACTAGAGAATCACAAGAATCAAGTCAAAGATTTGAAATACAAAGAAGCAAAAAACACTCCACTGGAAAAGAAAAAGAATCCAAAATATGAAGATAGTATAAGGAGCCTCTGCCTCCACCACCACTATCTGCATGGCTGTTAGACACTTTGTTGGTTAATGCAGAACTATTACAAATCCTCATATCCCTTGCCTATTTCCTCTCTAAAGCCAGAGAAAAGCAACTACTCATTTTCCCAACATCTCTTGCAGCAAGAGGTGGATATGTGATATAACTCTGGTCACTGAAACTTAAGTGAATATAAGCTAGGGCTTTTGGGAAGATATTCACTTTTCATGATTAAAGAAATACACATGGCTAACATTGCCCCCATCCTCTTGCTTCTTCCTTGAAAACAGACTTGCTATCTGAAATAAGCACTAAGTCAAAACCATCTTATGGCCAGAATACAACCATAAAGAAGAAAAACCAACACACCTAAGATGGCGGAGGCAGAGCAGAATGAGAAGAACAACTTGGGTTCTTAATGGCATATTGAAGTGGAATCGGTAGGAAAGTACCACAGAACTCTCATTTGGTGGGGGGAGGGGGGCAAGAAGGGGAAATAATCCCATTTGTTTAAATCAAAATTAATTTTCTATCCATTGCATCCAAAGAAAACTGATATAATCACCCTTCACAATTAGTCTCTCTAAGCCTCAGCTGTCACAGCTGTAAAACAATAAAGAAGAATACCTATCTCATCATTCTACTGCACAGCATTCAGTACATGTTACCCGTCTGCACCTACTATGTAATAGTCTTCCAGGAATTGGGGATATAGCAGTAAATAAAAGGTTCCTTTCATTATAAAACAGACCTTGAGAGCAGACAATAAACATATACATATAAGAAATGCATTTTACCATATGTGGAATCTAAAGAGCAAAAAAAAATTCAAACAGAATAGAAACAGACTCATAGCTCCAGAGAACTGATTGAGAGTTGCCAGAGGGGAGAGGCTTGGAGGACTGGATGAAAAAGGTGAAGGGATTAAGAACTACAAGTTGGTAGTCACAAAATAGTCACAGGGATGTAAAATACAGCATAAGGAATATAGTCAATAATATAGTAATAACTATGTATGGTGCCAGGTAGGTACTTGAAATATTAGAGGGGCCACTTTGTAAAGTAAATGACTGCCAAACTGTATGCTGTCCACCTGAAACTAATACAAAGTACTATTAAATGTACACTATCATGGAAAAATAAAATTTGTATAAGAAAAAGTGAAAAGACTAAAGTTAAAACTGCATGGGAAGGTACCGTCGTTGGCACAGAGTAGGGCTTAATTAATAGCAGTTGCTGCTCTTATCATCCTCATTGGTTTTCAATAAACACTACTCACATTCAGTGACTCCCCTAAACCTACATGCGCATGAGTTACGAGCAATCTCAAGCCAACCCACAATGTCACAAGGAATCCCTGCCCTCTGACCCGCCGATTAACTTTTCTTCTCAAGCTGAGAACATTCTCTTTTTGATCTTGAGGTTCAAAGGTTTACATGCCTTGAGAACTTTCCAACACCAGGATTTGTCCTGGATGATCAAAGCAGCAAAGCTGACGGGGCTGGAAAGAAAGAAGAAAGTTGGCTATAAGTATCACGTGATCTCACTCACTTGTGGAATATAATGAATAGCATAAACTGATGAACAAAAATAGAACCAGAGACATAGAAGTATTGAACAGACTGCCCAACCTAAGAGGAAAGCCAGGGGAAGTTGGGGGTAAGGGTAAGAGATCAATCAAAGGACTTGTATGCATATAAGCATAACCAATGGACCCAGACAATTGTGGGGGGGGGGCCGTGAAGGCCTGTGCTGGGGGGCTGGAGCAGGCTGGGAGAGGTCAATGGGTGGGGGGGGGCCGGCATTGAGGAGGGGAAATAAAACATACATAATACTTTCAACAATAAAGAATTATTTAAAAAAGAAGGAAGTTGGAAAGGAATAAGGGTTTGCTACAGGTGGCTGTCCCCTCTGTAAATGGAGAACTGGCAAGGCTTTTCCTGAGCAATTAACCTATGCAAATGCATGTCAGTGATCACCTGTCTCAGAAGGTTGCCAGGGACACCTAACTGGAACTAGACAATAGAGTCCCAAATACCTTTGTTCTTCGGATGTCATTCCAATAAAAGACTGATTTCCTGAGTGGGAATTATAAGACAATGGAATAGAGATTTGGGCTTTGACATGTCCTAGAAATGTCATTGGGTCAATCCGGGCTCTAGTTCTGGATCCAGCAATGATGTGTGATCCTAAGCAATCAATCCTTCTCTTCCCCGGGCCCCAGTTTTCCCATCAGAGCAATGATGGAGCTGGACTGGACGGGGTCTAAGGGAACTTTCAGCTCTGACATCCTGTCTTTTTATTTTTCTCACATCATCTGCTCACAGGACAAGCTCTGGTGAGACTCCCTCCCTGCAGCAGCCGTGGAACAGGGTGCCTGCCTCTCTCAGCATATTTGCTAATGCCCAGCCGACAAGGGAAGAAAACTGCTGACAGAAGCTCTGGCTGCCTCCGTGTTGTTAAACACCTACTTATAGCTCTAATAGGCTGGTTTTCACGCCCAGGAGATGGAGATTGATTGCTGACATTGACCTGGCAAGGAAGCGCTCCTGCAACCACCAGCCAAAGTGACTTAGGCATGCGGACTGGGGATTTGGCAAGTGGTACCGGAGAAGAGCATGGAAAATAAGGATGGGAGATAGTTTTGTGTAGTGATTAAGGACACTGGTTGCAGAGTCAGACAGACCTGGATTTGAACATGTTACTTGGACATGTTACTTCATATTTCTGGACATGTTTCTCAACAGCAATGGGCCCTGCCCCATTATCCCAGGGCGTGAATCATGATGGGTCTTCAAGTCATGGTAATCTTTTCTGCTTGCCAGTGATCCTATAAATGGGCCAGCAACCCAATCCTGGCCATTGGAACCTGGGTAACTCCTTGAAAGTGTTCCTCGCTGAGAAAATAAATAAGCAAAAAGGTACCTGCAAGCTTCTTGGTCATTAAAGTTATTCCACTACTTGAAGCCATCCCATGACCATGAAAAAAGACCTTGCTGATGTAACAAGTAAGGCAGAGCAAAAAGACAAAAGGACCCTGCGTCTGTGGTGATGCATGGAGTCCCCAAATTCTTCACAACCCTGGAGCTGCCCTATTCCCAGACCGCTTGCTGTTCTTTCTAGATGAAAAAAAATAATCCCTATTACTTCAACTTCTTTTACTTGGTTTTCTCTTCATTGTAGCCAAAGCCTTTTAACTGAGATTGGAAGTCATGGTAATTGTTTTTGTCATCATTGCTAAAATTCTACTAGTCACAGTAGCATAAAAGCAAAAATTCAGACTTAGAAGAACAAGGCTCAACTCCTATTAACTCCCTTCAATATCCTGTACTCCATTTCCTTTCTATTGAAATACAGATATACCTCTGAACATCATAAGGATATAAAAAGTCATACAAAATCTATATAACATTGAATATTATAAGTACTCAGTCAACAGAACTGGGCCCTCATGGTGGCTCTGACATTAATTTCACTGGTGACAATTAATCTTCCCTTCTCTGTATCGTAGTAAAAGGAGGGTCTTGAATAGATTTAAATCTAAGGTCATTCTTGGAATTGATATCCTATGAATCAAAGTGCTATTTTTTTCTTTCATAGGCAGCAAAGAGAACATTGTTGGTAGAGATGGCAACAAGTTCTGTGGAAAAGCCATGGGAACCCCCTAGGAGCACTGTGTGCTGTGCTTAGCTGTCACTCACAGACAGTCCCGCCCAGCACAGGTCCCACTTCACTCTCCTCGCAGCTGGTCTGCTGGACAATTTCCCCAGCATTTCTGCCAACAAAGAAAATGCTGCCTACAAGTTCCTAGTCTTTCCTCATGGAGAAACAGTTATTTAAAGCACAAGGATGCTAAAAGCAAGAATTCTCCAAATGAAATTATTTTGGCTTGCTCCAGGAATTGTTTAAGAACACAAACAAAAACTCCCATCCAAATCAGCCCAACAGGACTTCCAAAATACCCACTCCAGACACAACACCAGATGGGATGGCAGTAGATGCCTGTTGACACATTTTCCAAGTGGACAAAGCAGGCTGGCCTTGTGCCACTGCGTGTGGACTGACAGAGAACCTTACCATCTGTGTGGCATGTGGTCATTCTATGGGACTCTCCCAATGGTATAAAGAAAAGAAGGCAAAACTGTGCATGATATAATAGTTAAGATCAAAGCTTTGAAGTAAATGATATCTAAAGCTAAAATCGGGCTTGGTTCAATTCATTTTTTTTCCTCTCTCTCAAAATGTGTGCCCTGTATACCTTGTATGTACCAGGAATTGCTCTGGATTTTAATATCACTCTCCTACAGGCCTCCATATCTCCCCCTCCCAAATAATCCTAGGACCTCAAATATTTGTCCAGGTGTCGGGGTAGGTCCCTACCAAAGCCCAAAGGAAGCACATTGGTCTATACTGGTCATACTTCCTCCCATTCTTCTTTGATTGCTATGAGTCTCCCAGTGAACATGTGTTCTGGGGTCTCAAAGACCAGGCAAACATTTAATGCTTTGCTGGAAGCTTCACAGCCACAGTTTATTATAGCAAAAGGGTACCCAATAGGGTCAGCAAGAGCAAAAGACACAAGGTGGAATCTGGAGAAAACAGGCACTATCTCCCATATGGTGAGGGGACACATGTGTGTGCTCCTACTGCCAGCAACAGACAATGCAGTGATATAGGTGCAATGATCCTGCTTAGGGAACCACTTGAATTCAGCATCCAAGGGACATGCTGGGCAGAGGATGCCAAAATTCCAGCCTCTCAAAAGGAAAGCAGGTGATCAACATTAGTTACATTATATGAATAATTTAGGAGCCATAGCCACCCTCGGGAATTTGGGAATGGATCAAATACCAAGTGCCCAGATGCCAGGCCAGGGCCAACCTTGCAAGCAGGTTCTGGCCTGCTATGTTAACTCTGCTGTATAACACATGACTCAGTTCTGATCAATGATTCATAAAGAAAAATCTGCTGGAGACTTTCTGTAAAAATAATAGATCTGCATGAGAAAAAAATAAGGCCCTTTTACTTCCTGCTTATTGGGAGGCTGAATAAAGACATATCTGGAGTCGAGGCTTCAATCTTGCAATAGTGAAGGGACAAGAATCAGGATGAAAATACACCATGGTGAGTATGGCCTGAAAGAGCATGGAAAGTGCCAGAATCCTTGAAAGTATCACTGAGCAAGTGAACTAATTCTAAGAGCCACCTACCTCCTTGTGACAGAAACAAGTGTCCACTGGTTTAAACATGGATGTAACCAGCCACTGCACTGTTACTTGCAGCCAAATTCACTCCTAATTGATACAACCATCAAGCAAAAACAGTCACAGCTTTTTTAAAATGAACTTCCAGTGTAGTAGGAGAGACAAATGACCAAATAATTACACTAATGATTATATAATTGCAAACTGAGACAAGTGCTCTGCAGGGAAGGCATTTTGTTGCCTAAGACCATATAAAAAGGAAACTAGCCTAGACTGGTTACAAGGAGGTAAGAAAGCAGCCATAAAAAAGTTGGTTACAGTTATAGTACATTTCCACAGATTCAATTGCCCCCAAAATGAACAGTTCAAAACAATCATTTTATGTTGGTCTATGATTTTGTGAGTTAGACATTCTAGAAAGTCTTAGCTGGGAATTCTTTGTTGGGGTCACTGATGGAGTTTTAGTCAGAAATCAACTGAGGCAGCAGTCTTCTGAAGAGTCTGACTGGCTCATGATGTGGGGCTGGGGATGTCGGCTCTCCTGGGGCTCGGCTGGCTGCTGACCAGAGCACCTGTGCATGGCCTCTCCTTACAGGATCTCAGGGCTCCAAGCACAGCTATTCCACAGACAAAGTGAAAACTAATGGTATCTCATGACACAGCCTCAAAAGTTGCATAGCATCATTTCCACTGTACCCTTGGTCACAGCAGTAATGCAAACGCCCAGATCCACAAGCATAGACATAGACCCCCTCCTCTCAATAATGGACTATCAGAGAAATGATGGGTTTGTTTTACTTACTTTTTAATATATATTTTTATTGATTTCCTAGGAGAGAGGAAGAGAGAGATAGAAACATCAATGATGATAAAGGAACACTAACACTAGTGAGGCCTGGAATGTCATTCTAAACGTGAGTGAGCACTAATACAGTAGGAACCAAGGTCCTGACCTATTAGCCAAACAACTGATAAGTTGACTGATGTATCTATTTATCCCATCTCCTTCCTTCTCTCTCCTCACTCCACACCATCTGTGTGCCTTATACACATACTCGTAAAACCACCTGCCCAGTTGTTCTGTAGAAATCTGGGGGCTCACTTGCAGCTAGGAGTTTAGTATTAGAAGCCCATCACTGATATAAATCACATCTGGCAAGCAACTAGTCTGCTGTCCCACTGTTCCTGCGGCTTCTGCGGGAGAGAGAGAACTACATAACCAGACACCAAAGAGAGACCATGGGGAGACAAAGAAGCAGTCAGCATATGAAAGAAAAGCAGGTATCACCAGAAAAGGAAGTAAACGAAATGAAGGCAAGCAAACTGCCAGAGAAAGAATTCAGAGAAAGGGTCATAAGGTGGATGAAAAGAATGGAAAACAAATTCGACAATATGAGTAAAAACCAAGAGGAAATGAAGAAAAACCAAGAAGAAATGAAAAACAATATTGCTGCTATAAAGAACTCAATAAAAAGCATCAAAAGTAGACAAGAAGAAGCAGAGGACCACATCAGTGAGCTAGAAGACAAGGTAGGAAAAAAAATACCCAAGTAGAGCAGCTTCTAGAAAAGAAAATTAAAAAGCAGGAGGAGAGCCTAAGGGAACTTTGGGACAACATGAAACAAAACAACATCAGCATAATTGGGGTTCCAGAGGAGAGGAAATTGAGCAAGGAATAGAAAACCTGTTTGAAGAAATAATGACAGAAAACTTCCCTGATATAGGGAAGAAAAACCCCACACAAATCCAAGAAGCTCACAGAGTCCCAAGCAAAATGAACCCCAAAAGACTGAGGCCAAGGCACATTATAATTAAATTGGCAAACACCAATGACAAACTAAGAATCTTTAAAACAGCCAGAGAGAGATAGAAAGTTACCTACAAAGGAACCCCCAGCAGACTAGTGACTGATTTCTCATAGGCCAGAAGGAAATGGAATGAAATATACAAAGTTATGCAAAAGAAGGGTCTGAATCCAAGAATATTGTACCCAGCAAGGCTATCAATCAAAACTGAAGGTGAAATCAGGGCTTCACAGACAAAACAGGACTAAGGAAATTTATTACCACCAAACTAGCAATGTAAGAAATGCTAAAGGGTCTGTTGTAAAAAAAAAAAAATAGGAAGCAAAGAAGGAACACAGAAGTAAAGAATAAAAATGGCAACAAGTATCTATCAATAATAACTTTAAATGTAAATGGGTTAAATGCTCCAATCAAAAGACATAGGGTAATGAACTGGATAATAGAACATGACCCATATATCTGTTGTCTACAAGAAACCCACCTCAGAATAAGAGACGCACACAGACTGAGGGTGAAGGGATGGAAAAAGATTTTCAGGCGAATGGAAATGAAAAAAAAGCTGGGCTAGCAATACTTATATCTGACAAATTAGATCTCAAAGTGAAGGACATAATAAGAGATAAGGAAGGTCACTTCATAATACTAAAGGGAACAATCCAGCAAGAATAAATAACTCTGGCAAACATATATGCACCCAATACAGGAGCACCCAAATGGATGAAAAAAACTCCTGGAGGATATCAAGGGAGAGATAGACAGTAATACAATCATAGTTGGAGACTTTAATACCTCACTATCACCATTAGACAAATCCTCTAAACAAAAAATCAGCAAAGAAACATCAATCTTAAATGACTCACTAGACCAGATGGAATTAATTGACATCTTCAGAACATTTCACTCCAAAATCACAGAATATACATTCTTCTCAAGTGCACATGGGTCATTTTCAAAGATAGACCATATGTTGGGTCATAGGCAAAGTCTCTTAAAATTCAAGAAGATGGAAATCATATCAAGCATCTTCTCAAATCACAGTGGCATAAAACTGGAAATCAACTATAATAAAAACAATCCAACAAAATCAAACACATGGAAACTAACAGCAGGTTATTAAACAATGACTGGATAACCAGAGAGGTCAAGAAAGAAATAAAAAACATCATGGCAACAAATGACAATGAAAACACAACAATCCTAAATCTATGGGACACAGTGAAAGCAGTCTTGAGAGGGAAGTTCATAGCTCTACAAGCCTACTGCAAAAAAAACAAAACAAAAACAAACAAACAAAAAAACAAGAAACAATGGTAATAAATTACCTAACTCTACAACTTAAAGAGCTAGAAAGAGAGCAACAAGAAAAACTCAGTGTAAGGAGAAGGAAGAAAATAGTAAAGATCAGAGCAGAGATAAACAACATAGAGACCAAAGAAACAATTCATAAGATCAACAAAACCAAGAGTTGGTTCTTTGAAAGGATAAACAAGACTGATGAACCTCTAGCTAGGCTCACCGAGAAGCAAAGAGAGAGGATTCAAATAAACAAAATCAGAAATGAAAGAGGAGAAATAACAACAGACGCCACTAAAATACAAAGGATTGTTAAAAAATACTATGAACAACTCTATTCCAACAAGCTGGACAATCTGGAGAAAATGGACATATTCTTAGAAAAATATAACCTTCCAAAACTCAATCAGGAAGAATCTAAACACCTCAATAAGCCAATAACTATGGAAGAAATTGAAACAGTCATCAAAAGGCTTCCAGCAAACAAAAGCCTGGGGCCAGATGGCTATACAGGGGAGTTTTACCAAACATTCAAGGAAGCATTAAAACCTATCTCCGCAGACTATTCCAAAAAATTCAAGAAAAAGGAACACTTCCACGCTCCTTCTATGAAGCCAGCATCACCCTAATACCAAAACCAGATAAACACAACACAATAAAAGAGAATTATAGCCAATATCCCTCATGAACATAGATGCCAAAATCCTCAACAAAATTCTAGCAAATAGAATCCAGCAGTATATCAGAAAGCTCATGACCAAGTAGGATTTATCCCAGCAATGCAAGGATGGTACAATATACATAAATCAATAAATGTGATACATCACATAAACAAATTGAGAGGTAAAAATCACATAGCCATATCAATTGATGCAGAAAAAGAACTTGACAAAATCCAACACCCTTTCTTGATAAAAACTCTCAACAATGTGGGAATAGAAGGATCAGACCTCAACATCATAAAAGCCATATATGATAAACCCACAGCTAACATCATAGTCAATGGGAAAAACCTAAAACCATTTCCCCTAAGAAGAGTAACAAGACATGGATGCCCACTTTCACCACTCCTGTTCAACATAGTACTGGAAATATTAGACATTGTGATCAGACAAAAAGAAGAAATAAAAGGTATCCAAATTGGAAAAGAAAAATTAAAGCTGTCCTTATTTGCAGATGACATGATACCATACATAAAAAACACGAAAGACTCCATCAAAAAAAACTAATAGACTTAATCAATGAATTTGGCAATGTAGCAGGATACAAAATTAATGCCTAGAAATCTATGGCATTTCTATACACTAATAGTGAACTTACAGAGAGGCTGAAAAAGCAATCTCATTTACCATTACACCAAAAAAATTAAAATGCCTAGGAATAAACTTAACAAAGGAGGTAAAAGACTTATACATGGAAAACTACAGAACATGAAAAGAGAGACAGAGGAAGACATAAGCAGATGGAAGAGCATACCTTGTTCATGGATAGGGAGAATCAACATCATTAAAATGCCCATACTACCCAAAGCAATCTATAGATTCAATGTACTCCCCATTAAAATACCAATGGCATGTTTCACAGACCTAGAAAGAACTCTCCAAAGATTCATCTAGAACAAAAAAAAAAAGACCCCGAATAGCCACAGCAATCCTGAGAAAGAAGAATAAAGTAGGTGGGATCTCAACACCAGATTTTAAGCTGTATTACAAAGCCACTGTTCTCAAAACAGCCTGGTACTGGCACAAGAACAGACACATAGACCAATTGAATAGAATAGAGAATCCAGATATTGACCCAAACCACTATGCTCAATTAATATTTGACAAAGGAGGCATGATCATACAATGGAGTCAAGACAGCCTCTTAAATAGATGGTGTTGGGAAAATTAGACAGATACATGCAAAAAAAAATGAAACTAGACCACCAACTTACACCATACACAAAAATAAACTCAAAATAGATACAGGACTTAAACATAACACAGGAAATGACAAAAATACTAAAGGAATCCACAGGCAGCAAAATCTCAGACATATGCCAAAGGAACTTCTTTACTGATACTGCTTCTAGGGCAATGGAAGCTAAAGAAAAAATAAACAAATGAGACTACATCAAAATAAAAAGCTTTTGCACAGCAAAGGAAACCATCAATAAAACAATAAGAAAACCCACTGACTGGGAGAACATATTTGCAAATGTTATCACTGCTAAAGGTTTGATCTCCAACATCTACAAGCAACTTATACAACTTAATAAAAGGAAGATAAATAATGCAATAAAAAAAAATGGGCAATTGACTTAAATAGAATCTTTTTGAAAGAAGACAGAGGGAAGGCCAAGAGACATATAAAAACATGCTCAAAGTCACTAATTATCTGAGAGATGCAAATCAAAATGACAATGCAGTACCATCTCACACCTGTCAGAATGGCAATCACCAACAAATCAAACGACAAGTGTTGGTGAGAATGAGTAGAAAAAGGAACCCTAGTGCACTGCTGGTGCAGCCACTGTGGAGAATAGTATGAGTTTCCTCGGAAAACTAAAAATGGAACTCCCATTTGAACCAGTAATCCCACTCCTAGGAATATATACTAAGAAACTAGAATCACCAACCAGAAAGAATATATGCATCCCTATGTTCATAGCAGCACAATTTACCATAGGTAAGATTTGGAAACAGCTTAGGCGCCAGTCAGCAGATGACTGGATCAGAAAACTATGGTATATCTACACGATGGAATTCTATGCTGCCATAAAAAAAGAAGGAATTCTTACCATTTGCAGCAACCTGGATGGAACTGGACAGCATTATGTTAAGGGAAATAAGCCAGTCAATGAAAGAAAAATACCAAATGATCTCACTCATTTATGGATAATAAAGAACATTATAAACTGATGAACAAAAAGATAGATACAGACGCTGTAAAGCATCAAACAGACTGTCAAATTACAGTGGGAAGATTAGGGAGAGGTGGGGTAGATAAGAAATCAACTGAAGGACTTGTATGCATGCATATAAGCATAGTCAATGGATGCAAGACACTGGGGAGTTAGGGCATACATGCGAGTGGGGTAGGGGTGGGGGGACAATGGGAAGATATGTACACACGTACTACATTAATAAAAAAATAAATAAAATAATAATTTAGTAAAGAAAGAAAATAAATCACATCTGGCAGACAAGTTATGAGACGATTACTTAGGGGGCCATGTAATTGAGTGGATGAGATGCACCTTGGTTGATGGGACAATAAGAGAAGAAAAAGGAAGGGAAGGAAGGAGGAAAAGAGAGAAGAGCAATGGAAGGAGGGAGGAAAGGGGAGGAAGAAACTGAAAGAAACTCTAAAATTCCCACTTTCCCTGGGATCAGAGAATGGCTGCCAAAATCATTTTTCCTGAGTCACCCTTGTGGGCAGATAGAGCAGAGAAAGCCACAAGCCATGTAAGCTAATACTCAGGGACCCATCCCTGGCAGCCCACAAATATCTCCCCAGCTGGTTCTGTCTCAGCACCGAAAATTCCTCTCCTTAGGAATGCAGACAGTTTTAGGAGTCCAGTGTTAACATGCAAATAGCTCCAGAGGGAGACAAACATTAACCAACATTAAACCATTATCAACTATTAGCATTTCTACAGGGATTGGAATCACAGGATCAGAGTTTCCTGCAACAGGAGGGGATTTTTAGAGATTAGCTTGAGATAATTTAGTAACACCTGGGATATCAGAACAGTATCCTCAGGGCAGAAAAGTACAGTCAGATGCTGTGATTGGTCTCATCTATCTCATCTCCTCCTCCCTAAAATACACTTCATTCATTCATTCACTCACTCATTCATTCATTCATTCAACAACTCTTTTTCAAGCAGTTTTAGGCTCTTGTGATGCAGGATAACCAAGTACACACTCTAGTGGAAACGTTAGACAGAAACTCTTTAAACTTTGATTCCTCATCCTCAGTCTATGTACGCATTCCTGCAGTACACGCTTAACTCTAACCTATGCTGCTATTTCCCTTTTTGGAGGTCCTACTGCGTTATGCAAAGTCTCCCTCCGTTTAGTTCCTAACTGAGCCCTGATTTTCTGTGTGCCTTTTAAATATTCTCATCCAGACTGTAAACTCCTAGAGGGCAGAGATATTGTCATACCTCTGTAACCTTTACAAAGCACACAATAAAAACTCAAGGATTTGACTATCCCTATGAATCACAGCTATTTTTTTCTCACCACTAATCTCCTGGCACTTAGTAGGTACTTTGTAGACATGTTTAGAATAAATAACTACTATTTGATTGATGATATGCAAAGAAGACCTTCCAGGTGGGGTATCCGGGGAAATGGGCAGGGCAAATGTTATTTAGGTCTGATCAAATAATTGAATCGATACCTCCTCCCCTGGGAACTGACTCTTAGGCCACTTCCCAATGGACATTCCACTTGCTTAGACCACATTTACCTGGATTAAGACCATTATCTCTTTCCTCTGGACTTTCCCAGAATCCAGACCTGCACAGAGAATTCTCTGCTCAGAAAAAGCCTGCCTATAGTCCTTTAAAAACCTCTGACTCTCCATCTTTGGGTGCTGGTGCCATTTGGGGGCTCAGCCCTTTTGGTATCCAGATGACCTAATAAATTCATAATTCTTCACTACTTTTGGCCTCATGCATTCCTCCTTCAGCAACCCTAACACAAACAAAGGGACAACACTTGTGCACTAGACACTGGAGGCTGGTACCAGGACAAAAAAGAGTAGACGCTAAAGGACAACAGGAGAGTAGAAACAAACTCTGACCTTATAAATGCTTTCAGGCTTATTTTCCAGGTATAGATGGGCTAAGATGCCTTCTAATTTAGCACTTGGTGATTGAAGGATTGATTATGTAATTAGTCTGGCTTGCTGACTAATTTTATTGCAACCCTCAACGAATACTGTGAACCTACTAAATGCCAGTCACTGGGCTAAACTCTTGAGAATAGAATCTTGACAGGAATTGAAGTCAGACTCTGCCTTTGAGCAGATACTGTGAGACGACTGTGTTATGATTTTGAGGCCTCTTCTCTGGGTGTTTGGAGAGCAGGCAGCAGATGAATATCTACAGTTATGAATAGCAATGGCCTTCAATCCTTTTGTCACCGACCGGAAATATCCAGAGCCACCGGGTAAGATAGAAATGCTATTGGTAAAGGGGTCAGGTGGGGCTTCTGAACCTCCTTAGTGCACTGGACCTGCTGGCCAGTTCAATTATGCTTTCATGTGCTCATTTACTCACAAATGGTTCTGAAATACCTTTTTCCTGGCAGACTCTGCAAGCAGACCTCCGTTCCCGGCTTCTCCTCTATTTACTGGTGAGGGGAACTTGGGCAAGTTATTGAATAAAAGTGCCTCCATTTTCTCATATATAAGTTGGGGGTGATAATAGTGCCTATATCTGAGAATTATTCCCAGGATTCAAATATGTTGGTAAATGAAAACAATTATTTCTGACACATGGCACCTAGCTAATAATTTTTTGCTCTATGTGTAATTTGTGCTGGAATATATACTCGTCCAGAACTCACTGTCTAGGGAAGGAGACAGGCAGTTACAATGCATAGAGAGGTGCTGTGGTGGGTAAGGCAGAGGGTAAAAATGACAGGGGCGCTGAACCCATAATCAGGAGGTCAAGGAGAGTTTGTAGGAGAACGTGAAGCCTGTAATGAGACGTAGAGGGTCAGGCCATTAAAGAGCTGGGAAAATAAAGTCCCAGGTGGAGTATATTTAAAACCTCAGATGTTAGAGTGTGACCTGTGGAGAAACTGAAACTTTAGCGTGACAAAGAGACCACAAGAAGAGACAACAGCCCTGACCAGTTGGCTCAGTTGGTTGAGCATTGGCACATACACCAAAAGGTCGCCAACTCAATTCCCTATCACATGCCCAGGTTATGGGTTCTGTCCCCTGTTGGGGTGCATACAGAAGGCAACTGATGGGTGTTTCTCTCTCACAACAATGTTTCCATATCTCTCTCTTCTCCCCCTACCCCATCTCTCTTTCTCTAAAACACACACACACACACACACACACACACACACACACACACACACATAATGAAAACATTTTTTTTAAATAAAGAAATGACAATAGCAATAAAAACCTAGAAGCTGTGGAGCAGAAAGAAAAGTGGTAACTTTATTAGTAGAACCAAGAAAAGCAGAATTCTAAGGTGGTTGTGCAGGGGTGAGGGTACTTCCTCCTCCTCCCCCCACCCCCCCCCAAGTTTACTCTGAGAATCCCCAGAAGGCTCATAGGTTGGAGGTATGAGGAACGTTGGAAACGGGCAAAGACAGGACTGTATATCAGAGGATGGCTTATAAGTACATAAAGCACTTGAGATTGGGGAAATATTGAAGCTGGGTGTCAGGAAGATGGGAGTTCATTACACTATGTTCTCTACTTTGGGTCATATTTGAAACTTTCCATAATAAAATATATACATATTTAAAAAAAAAAAAAGGCTTACAAATGTTCCTCCATCTGCATCACTGGGAAACTGTTGTCATCTGATCCTGATTCTGACAGCTCCCCCCCGCCCCCCCCCCCAAAAAAAAAGCCCTGGAAGTTTAAATTTTATTCTGAAGAATGAATAAAAACAGTATCTCTGGATGTTCAAGCATCAGGAAAAATAGAGGAAGAAAGTATAATGCTCAAAGCAAGGGTACTAAGCAAACAGTTACAACCTGAATGCTGAGATGCTCAGCTTTTTTTTATTATTTTTTTCCAACTGAACTATCAAAACAATGACAGCCATATTTTCCAGGAAAGATATGGGAAGAAGCTTATACAGGGAATCTAACTGACTCAAAAACAAGAGACTTTGTAGGGAAGCATGGGAGACTAGGTTGGAAAGTTTGTAAGCATGAAATTCAGAAAAAAGAAGTTAGCTGAAAGCTACCACCACTGATTCTCAAAATTTTGACTTAGGGAATTTGGCCATAAGTGGCCACTCCTAATTTTTCCTTGACTTTTCCAAACAAGTCTGTGCACATGCAGACCCTAAGGTGTTTCCCCGAATCTTTATGCTTAATCTTTTTTTTAATTTAATAAATCTTTATTGTTCAGATTATTACAAATGTTCCTCTTTTTTCCCCCCATAGCTCCCCTTCACCCAGCTCCCACACCTCCCTCTGCCCTTACCTCTCCCCTCATTGTCCTCATCCATGATGTATGATTTTTGTCCAGTCTCTCCCTGCACCCACCTGACACTTCTCCCCTGAGAATTGTCAGTCCACTCCCTTTCTATCCCCCTGATTCTACTATATTCACCAGTTTATTCTGTTCATCAGATTTTTGTATTCACTTGATTTTTAGATTCACTTGTTGATATATATGTATTTGTTGTTCATAATTTTTTGGCTTTTACCTTTTTCTTCTTCCTCTTCTAAAAGAGTACCTTTCAGCATTTCATATAA